>BJBW01011104.1:0-11388 GCA_004320125.1 Scolopax mira | reverse complement strand
AGGAGAGCTGGGGAGGGACTCTGTGTCAGGGAGTGCAGGGACAGGACAAGGGGGAAGGGTTTTAAATTGGAAGAGGGGAGATTTGGATTAGATCTTGGGAAGAAATTCTTTCCTGTGAGGGTGGTGAGAGCCTGGAAGAGGTTGCCCAGAGAAGCTGTGGGTGCCCCATCCCTGGAGGGGTTCAAGGCCAGGCTGGATGGGGCTTGGAGCAACCTGCTCTGGTGGGAGGTGTCCCTGCCCAGGGCAGGGGGTTGGAACTCAGTGATCTTTAAGGTCTCTTCCAACCCAAACCATTCTGATTCTAAGTTACTCTGATAGATTGAAGTTAATGCCTCTACATTTGCAGTGGGTTGATGCAGCACCTACTCTCTAAGTGTGCCAGACCTTCCAGCAGCCGTGGCTGGTTTCCTGGCTTAGAAACACTTCTCCTTGTATCCATTATTTCCTGCACATCTCCACATTCAGGAGAGGCAAGCTTTGGCATTGTCACAGTGACCTTTGGACAGTGTGTGCCTCTGTGCATCTGTCCTTTTCCCAGATGCATCTGCAGGGTGACATCTCCTGACCGACAGTGAAAGACAAGCAGGAATAAATGCTGCAGGCTTTTTTTTTTTTTTTTAATATAAAATTGCTCGCGCCTCTCTATTTACCTAGCAGTGTGGCCTGATTATTCAGGAGCTCTGGGGCTTATCCCAAGATGATGATTTTTACATCAGGAGTAGATTAATGGAAGTCGACAGCCTTGTGTCCATCCAAACACAGTGTGAAGTGATAATAAGTATAGAATTGCTAGTCAGTAGGGTCCCATGTCACATACTCAGACTAGATAAATGATGAATATGTAATGAAATTACATAGAATTGAGACAGATGGCTCTAGCTTTTGATAAATGCATATATCTTCACAATCAGATAATGATGCCAATGTGTGGAAGATCAATTGGGATATAACAGCTTTGAAAACGAAAATCATTTCTCTTCTTTCACTTTAAGATGCACATTTAAATCAGAATCAAGCTTAATTTAATTATAATATTTTTTTTTCATCATGAAATTAAACAAGAAGAAGAAAAGAAACCCCAGGAAAAAATACAGGGACATTTTTATCTTATTTCGCTTTGAACTGTAGTTATTTATCCTACTGCATATAATGAAATACCATTGCCAAAAAGAAAAGACAATTATTTTCTCTCCAATAAACGTTAAGATAGATTGATGATCCCCACTATAAAAAGAACTAAATGAAATTCTTGACACCTTTTCAGGAAGATGTCATTTTGTTCCTAAGTACTCCAGTTATAAGGAAGCTTATAATATGGTCCACCTGTTATTGACAGGGATGTTTAATATTTTACTGACTATTTAAGGTGCAAAGTCCTTGAGATAAATCAACCTATCCTTCTCTCTTTTGATTTTACTATTTTACTTTAGGTACATCTCTCAGAGAACTGACATGATTTACTAGGGACATGGTGTAAAAATTGTCATTTGAAATAAGGCCATTACCAAAAAGTAAGGAATTCTGAGAACAAAATAATTATGAAGCTCATTAAATTCACAGTTTCTGCATATTGCAGATTAGTGGAAGAATAATGGCAGCAACTCAGCACATAATTTTGCACAGTGGTTGTGTATTATCTGAATTACTGTCACTTCCTTTGAATTTAAAGCCCTAGCTTGTGTAGATAAACAAATATCTGTCCCTCATTTGCATGGGATTTAGGGTATCTTCAGGTGAAGTGGAAGTAGCTTGTGGCTTTCTGCAGTCAATCAGACAATCTTTGAGTACTACTTTTAATGAAAAAACCCATCTGGGATGTGGTGTGTTAGGCCCAGAATGGACCTAAAATGGGTAAAAGTAGTACTATATGGGAGTACTAGGGGCAGTCCTCTGTGCCTCGTGGCTACCTGCAATGTTCCCATAGGAAAAAACTTCAGGGGAGATGGCACCTTGAGTGGTGCAGAGGTCCTCAGTCAGCAGCTGGCACAAGAGAGGGTAAATCAAGTTTAGCCTGCAGTTTGGGACTCAGTGTATAGCCTTGTTGTTTTCTGGAGAGCAAGAGAGGAGGACGGATGACTTAATGCAGTGGCCTTGCCTGAGGGGTACACAATTTATACTGCACTGAGGAACAGAATCATAGAATCTTCATGGTTGGAAAGGACCTCTGAGATCACCACATCCAACCACACACACAAAAGACCCCCATAGTCTCAGGCACTAGACCATGCCCTGAAGTGCCACCTCTACACATTTCTTCAATCCTCCAGGGATGGTGACTCCACCACCTCCCTGGGCAGCCTCTTCCAGTGTCTGACCACTCCTTCTGTGAAGAATTGTTTCCTAAGGTCCAGTCTAAGCCTACCCTGTTGTAGCTTGAAGCCCTTCCCTCTTGTTCTATCACTAATTACCTGTGAGAAGAGACCAGCACCAACCTCTCTATGATTTCCTTTCATTTCATTCCCTTCAGCACTTTAGCACACTCTAAGCAGGAATTCTTTGCATTTATCTTTCAAGTTGGAAGGATCATTAACTGTCTAAAGCATTTCTTGCGGTATTAATATTTGCTTTCAATCTGCATTCAGATGTAGTTGTGGAGAATCTGGGATGAGATCTTAAAAAAGACTATCACTTTGTGGTGTTGCCTCCGGAGAAAATTTTTCTGTGCATCATAACCGTGATAGTTTATTGATCAGAATGAGCCACATTTTAAAAGAGAAGATAAGGCTGTACATTTTACTTCGGATAGTTGTGTGGCTGCGAAACAACTGCACCGCAGTGAGCCCAATTTCATCAGTCCAATTTCATGTGACCTGTAACGATTTAGTTTTCTACATGCCCTTTCTGTCAAGGGCAATTAAAACGTGGTTTGCCAAAGGGGTTAGAGGGAACTCAGCTCTTAGTAAGGAAAAGGTTTGCCACCCCTGCGGTGTAGCAAGAAGGAAAAATATAAGGGAAAATCCTTATTTCAGTGCTTCCACTGGGATATAGAAAAGCAGGAAGAGAAGTTCCTTTTCTGCCTACAAATTGTGGGTTCTGTTAAAGATGCCCAGTAAACGATTTGTGTCTGTAGTGAGGAAGAAGATCTGCAGGAGTTAACGGAAGGTCTCACAAGCACATCTGTGTTTACCACTTGTCTAGCAATGAAAAATGCACTGTTTCTGGTGTTTCTCATGCTTTGGCACAACCAAGACAGAACCTTCCTCTCCCCAGTTGCCCAGTTGCTGATACTCCAACCATTTAGAGGAGGCAACAGGTCATGGAGCTGGGCAGGCTTCTGGGGAAGCTGCTGCTGTGGGAATCCCAGAGCGATGGGACTCAAGGAGCCTGCCCAAGAGACAACCACAAACCAACGTATGCCCAGGTTCAGTTGGCTCATTTGAAAGTTAGGAAGAAGGGGAAAGGCAGAATTCATTTTAGTATGGAAAAGTTAGATAAAATGAGTTCAGGAGAACCATGTCTTTAGCAAAGCCTAGCACTAGCAAATGTTCAGCAGAAGGCAGAGTGTTGTCATTCCTTTTTTTTGGTACCTGCTTTCTGACATCTGCACACTTGTCTGCAATTATAGATTGGAGTTAGTGAAGCTGCACTGTATCATAAGGATTTCTGCATCTCTTTGCAATGGAAAATGTGGGGTTTTTTCCTTTTATTCCTCCATTCTGCACCCCCTCCCCTACCTTAGCTTCAGTTTTAAAGTGGCTTAAGTAAAATTCAAATGAAGGTATATGCTAGAATTGGAAAGATAATTATAAGGCCAAAATCCCTCACACACCACTGGATTCCTTCCCTCCTGATGCGGACTCTGGATTTATCTGTGAAAGCGAAGAAAAAGCTTTCTTTGGTGCATTGTCATTAAAACAGTTAGAGTCTGCAAATCCTCTACAGTCAAGACAACAGCAGGATTATGTTTGATTCATAAGAATGAGTAATGTGTTCTGCTTAATTACAGAAGATACAGAGGAAAAGGATTTATAGACTGGCCCATCTATCTCCCCTCCAGTGCAGGATTGTTCTCTCCAGAGCGCTTCTTAAGTCTTCCTATGCAGTGGGACATGTGCCCCATGATGGATCATCTGCTGCTTTACTGGTGGCCTTGCAGCAGTTCTGACTGGGATCAGCCTTGTAGTACTACTCTGCTGGTTTTAAACAGCATTGGTTACCAGCAGATCGTGTTCTCGATGTGGGCTTTGGAAAACTGCTTTATCGTAGCATGTGCTCATCTGGGGCTACCAAAGCTGATGAGCAGGTGCCTTATCTTGCTATCAAGATGTTTTCCCTGGAACATAGTTTTCACCTTGCTTTTCTCAATTTCATGGGAGAGCTTGTCCTCATTCTTTACTTTTCAGAATTCAAAAATAGTTCCTGCCCCTCACTCGTGTTCATAACCTCTGAACTAACCTTTCTTAGTTGTTCCCTACTTTGTTAATGTGGACTTTATCTGTAAAATGGTGCTTCTCTTCAATCACACTTCAGCTGGCAGGAAATTTTTCTGTTGAAACACTCTGCTTTGTGCCCATTGCAGGAAGTTTGGGACTACTTAATTAAAAAAAAACAACCCCAAAAAACCCCCAAAACTTGAATATCATTTTCTGAGGGGGGGGAAGAAAAGAAAAAACTTTTTCTCTTATTTAGACATGCTGGGTTTTATGGTAGTATTTGCTGTTTTCTTTTTTTACTGAAGAAAAGGCCAAAGGTGTTTTTTTAATAGATAAGAAGTCTTTTTTTCCTGTCTTTAGGTAATAGCTGGTACAGATTTTTGGGCAGCTGAATGCCTTCTCCCAGGTGTCAGTGGGTTAGATATAAACCTTTATTAACACACCCTAACTGTCTCCTCCTGGATGTGTCACTGAGAAGTACATGAGAAATTCTGGCCAGTGCTTTTTCCTGCAAACTCACTGTGACCTCTTTATCTCGGCTCTTGCTGTTGTCCATCCAAGGTGTGTTTCAGGATTGCTTTTCTCAAGTTTTTATTCTTTCACTCAGGATGTAAGTGTTTGATTACATTTCCCCAAGGACTCAACTCATGAAGTTGCGTATTTCTGACAATGGTGTTTTAGTGGCTTCCCCACATCCAACCAAAAATTTTAATGAAATTCTATCAAGCTATGGAAGTGTTTTTTCTCACAAGTCTTTTGGGTTTCCAGTTTTCAAAACCTGCAAACTCGATGAGTTTTTCTATAATCCATAAAGAAGAAAACTTCTAATTTGAGGAAAGCAAACCCAACCCTTCTCCCTGAAACCACCAACACCCCCCTCCCAGCTGCATATAAAAAGTCTACACTCTTAATATATCCCAAGAAAAATAGTTGACATTTTCTGAACAATTTCTGCATCATTCCAACTGACTCAGAATCTGATCTTGTCTGTCTCCACTCCTTTCTCTCCCTGTAAAGATGAGTCTATTATATTTTTGCTCCCTGGCATTCAGAGTGTCCTTGACATTCACATTGAATACTATTTGTAAAATATTATTAGCAAGATGCTTGTTCTAGTTTCAAGTCGCTCCAGATGTACGAATAGAACGTTTGCAATTTTTCTCCTTAAAAGCAAGCTTCTTATAAAGTGAAAGCTAAAACAGCAGAGGGTAGAAATTGTTAATACTGTATTACAGGTGAAGCTAAAGGAAGGCCAGTTACAGCTAACATAGTGTTAATATATCTCACCAGAAAGGAGCCTACTGAAAGAAGACTTTCTGAAGCTCCATTGCCATCGTGGCACACCAGCAACACTACTGGTCTGAAGCATCTCCTGGTGCTTCAGAGGGTGCCACTGAGAGCTTAGGGTTTAGCAACTAAGCAGATGCCACCTTAGCACGTAGTCTGTCAGAGAAGTGTGTTTCTCAACCTCTAAGACGCTGGACTGGCCTTACCAGGGATTAAGAAATGCATCTCCTGCAGGTTGGGTGTGTTAATCATCATAATTTTTAATAAGCTTCAGGTGCCTATGCTTTTGGAAACACCTGTGGCCTCTTTATGCATATAAAGGGCCCTTACTGCTCTGGTTCCTGCTGCTTACCTTTGCTTCCATCTTCTTAGGAATGCTGTTTCTTGGCCAAGCCAAGCACTGATTCTAAAAACTGGCTGACTTGTAAAATGAGGATCCACGTAATTTAAGATTAGGTCTCCAAGGTATGTTTTCTGACTAACCCTTTGTGTCCTCTGTTGTCCAAAAAAGAGGCAGAAAAAAAAAAGAGAGGCTCTTCCAGAAGGAAGGACTGGATGAGATGCTTGTGTCTTCACTTTCTGTTGAAGGAGCCTAGGACAACTAGTTTATACAAGAGCTAAACCTGTCTCAGTCATTCTGTACTGTGTTACAGCTTCTGAATTGATCCCCAGGAATTTTCTGTGCTCAGTCCTGGCACTTTGGAGTAGGTTCAGGTAAGTACTGTGATGATGCTCTTTGTCTGGAACCCCTATGGGAAATAGTGCTGCTTTGGGTGCTCTGGAAGGTTGAACAGGTACCCAGCGTAGGGTATCTCTGTTCATGGTGGTAGCTTAGGCTATCCAGGAAGAGAGAAGATTTAGGTTATATTTCCACATCCCAGTAGAACAAAATCCTGGGACAACTTTTTATGGCACTATTTGCCATAAAATGGGGGGCATTTTTTAAAATGGTTGGACAGCCGTTTGCTCCAGCGATGGGTCAATAAGCAGGGGAGAAGCTAACTTTGTCAGTGGCCTGAAGTGAAGCCTAGAGCTGTGCTCTGCCAGAGTAGAAGAAGATAAAATGCTGCTGTAACAATCCATGGATGCAGTTGGGATCACAAAGCAGCCATCTCTTCTGTGAACTGGATTTAGCCAGAAGCAAAATGCTTTCATCAGCTGTGCATTGCCAGACCTTCTTTTTTCCTTTTTTTTTTTTTTTTAAAGGGAAAGAGAAATGTTCTGCTTCACACAGTTCAAATGTAAGTTCCTGCTGGCGGTTTCTGGGGACTAGAATATTGTTTAACAACTCCTTGATTGGGGGGTGTGGAAACCTGAACTGCAGGACTGCATTCATGCTAGAAAACAGTTATTGTTGGCAAAGCAGCAGCAGTATCTCTTGGGCCAAGGTTCTTTGACTTTGTAAAAAGTCCAAGGCACCTTTAGAGAAATAGAGCCTTGGATTCAGGCTACAGGCAGCATCGGTGTTGAAAAGTTCATAGGACTTTGTTCTCTTGTTGGAGCAAATTGGGTAAATCTCGTCCCTGATGCTGAGCATCAGTTTGGTGTTAAGGCCATAGCGCTACAGAAACTTGTAGGAGTTAGGTTTTTCAAAACATAGGACTGGGAATCCTTAAACTTTGCAACCCTAAAGTGGTTTTTGTTGATATTGTAGGAAGGATATTAGAAGGTAAATGTATGGGCTCAATTTTTATATTCCTTTGAGGGGAACTCCTTTGCCAATTGTCTTCCTTTGTCTCACCCAGTATTCTTATCTTCACATGGGAAACTATTTCAAAAATAGTGTTTTAATATGAGTATAAAGCATCCCTCAGACAGCTGGTGCTCTTGGTAAACCCTCAGAACTTCTGTGTCATGGAGATATCAAGAAGGTATATGGAGGCTGAGCTATTGCTAGTGTTGGAAAGATGGTTTAAGTAAGTTTATGTGGTTAATATAAAAAATACACCTTTGAAAACTACCTGCATATTGTGTTGTGACACACAGCAAAGCAGGCGCTTCCTTTTTTTGGTAACATCACACATTTTTATGATTTTTGTCACCAGTTTGCAAGCTTGGAGACTGAAAAATAGGATGGCAAACACAATGGATGTGATGGTTTCCTGAGAGGACCCCCTTTGTTCTATCTCATGTCAAATGTGGGCACTTCCACTGCTTTCTTTATGGATGGCAGCTGCTTATATACACGGTAAATAGTGAGCGCTCGCGCTGATGCAGGTTGATCCAGAGCCACTGAAGAGCTTTAATTGCATTTTAAGTAAGTTACAGGCGGTACAGTCCTCTGAGTAGGAGACATTCATCCAAATCAGTCACAACTCACAGCTTAAATTCCCTTATAATTGCAATCCGACCCAAGGAGCTCCTGACGGCTTCTAAAATCTCCTTCTAGCATTTTACATCTTTGTGTGTCTTAAATCATTGTTTGTTTTGTTTTAGCGGGTTTTTATCTTTCTAGTTCAAACCCCTGAAAGTAATGAACCCCTCTCAGCTTGGCAGAACAGTGGCTTTCTTCATCAAAACTCAGAGCCTTGGGTCTTCTGTGAAGAGTGTATTTTCTTTTAAATCCTAGATTGGATTCAGTAAGGCTCTGGATTCAGCAGCTCTTCCCTAAAAAAACAAAATAAAACCACCAAAAACCCCCCAAAACCTCAACAACAACAAAAAAACCCCTATAACAAAGCACAGAAAACCCCCATAAACTGTCATGAAATTTCAAGTCTGGTATGTGACAGGTCTGCAGTTTCAGAAATGGGAGTTTTACCCTTCTGGGAAGCCATGCTCCTGTGGTGGCAGCCTTCCAGCATGAAGAATTCCTCTCTTGTCAAAGAAACTTTGAAAGGAACAAATGCTATTTCATCGGTATCTTGAAAAGCGCTGCGTTAATTGCATTTTGTATCTTATTTAAATAGCATAGAGAAATTGTGTAATATGATGGCCTAGCAATTAAAGGACAGAGTTGGCTGTCATCTTTGTACCATTGCCTAGCTGGTCTGTCTATCTAGCTGCCAGAAGTTCTTTTCTGTTGCTGAGCACAGAATTTCTCCACAGGCAAAATCCCATCCGTCTTTTATTCCGTGCCATAGAGAGGATAAAGTGTTTCTTCCAGGTTGTTCTATCCCCTTTTTCAGGCATCTTCCAGAAATTAGGCCAGAAGAGAGAAGCCTCCCGCAGATGGTGCTCGCCTTTATCCCGAAGGGCTCGCAGCCAGTTTGCTGCCATTCACTGATCTACACTGTGCTGGCATAGATTTTTGCCACGTGCAGATTTTTCTGGTGTTTCACCATGTTTCCAAGGAAAAGTAGTTTAGGAAAATGAAAAGAAACTGAACCCTGTTGTTATGAGTTTGGATGTGCAGGCAGTGAACATAAAACACTAATCTCTGTTACGTGGTTGGATTTTTGGTCTTACGCCTGGTTGAGAAGCTGTATTGCTGTGCCCCAACTAACTGTTACCTGGTGTCTCCAAACATCCAGGCAAACATCAGCATGCCTTCCTCTTCTCATCTAGATTCAATTAGGAGACAGGAAATCACAGCCTCATGTTTCCTGAAAGAAAACGTTCTGTTATAGGACAAGTAGTGTCTTGAGGTCCCGTCCGTTATTTGATGGATCTATGCAGAGTTACTGTCTGTTACAGATTCTCTCTAGAGATATTTTCTGATATTTATTATTTTTGTATGTGAAGAGTTCACTGGAGAAGACCCACCTTGGAGAAATATAACGAACGATTTCAGTGAGTGATGTTGGGCTGCTTGTCTCGTTCTGTCCTGCTTAATAATATTCAACACTTTTCAGGTAGCAGTAGACTCTCTATATAGCTCAAATTCCTTGTGCACAAGAAATAACAATGAGAGGAAATATTGGGGTGGCTGTGACTTCATCATCAGGGAGTCCTAGCCTTAAGGAGGCACTAAAGTAGCATCTTTTATGGTCTTGTTTAGAACCTGATGATGAGGTTTTTCTCCTTTCAGAGGCCACATGCAGCGTATGAGCTTAAAGCAGAAGACTATCCTACTAATGCATTATGAAAAGAGCCTTGGTGGAGCTTACAGGAACATCCCTGCCAGTGTGCAATGCCTGTAGCACCAGGGACTAGAGATCTAAGTGAGGACCAGAGGGTGACTCCAGAACCCCTGGAACGTCACATTCCCAAGCAGATGTACCTGTCAATGTTGACCCAACAGGAGAATTATATGTTGGCTTTTCTAAACCAGCAAGATAGGACTTGTCTTCACTGAATATTAATCTGAGGTTGTACTCTCTCACATGTGTACAAAAATCTCTGTGAGTGTCAGTGACAGGCTGCAGCTGGATGACCTGGAGAGGTGTGGATGGAGCTTTGGAGCTGCTCAAGCTACGTACTGCCTTACCTTGAGTGACGAAAGGTTTCCCATTCCTTCATTTCAAAGCCCAATGGACTTTGGATTTCTCTGCACCTCCCAGTGGTGATCTTCAAACATTAAGGAACTTGTACCTTTATGTAGGTGATTCATTTCTTCTCTATCACTTCTCTCCTTGTTTGAAATTGAATTTTGCAGAGGTACCACTTGCCTCTAACTGATAAGAAATGTTTGTTGCTGGCAAGATGGATTTTCTGTCTTGCTCCTCTCCTCTCTCCCTTTATCTGCCCCCTTTTGCATTGTTCCTGCTGTTCTTTGTCTTTGTTTTTGCCTTCTTTCTCCCCACACTTTTCTCGTTTACTCTTCCTCTACTTTCTCCTCTCTTCTTTGTGTCCTGTCAGTCTCCTAAAGACATTTCTTCTGCTCAGGCCACTTGCCTGAATCCCTGGAGAAAAGAAAGCCCAACTCCCTCCTGCTACCTCTGGCCTGTGTGTCACAGTCAGCTCTTGGGTCTCTTTTCCAGAAGCATGTTGGTTTAATTGGCTTTTTCAACAGGATTTTTTTTTCCCAGTCAAAAATGTTTTTGATTCTTTGGTTTAAGAGATCCTGGTTCAAGCTCTTGCCTTCCAATTTCCAGAAGGGACTTATTCCCTGGTCACTGTTTCTTGTTAGAGTTTCGTTTTGTATAAATATTTCAGGGCTAGTTGAAGCCAAACAAAGTCTAGACCAAACAAATTGTAGGTTCGGCATTCACCTGGAAGAAGGAGAGCACAGGGGCATTAATGAATTAGCCACTGGGGTAGCTGCCACTCTGGAGTCTTTATTTACCTGGTTTATATCGTGCCCCTTCTTCTCTTCCCAAAGCACAGGAGAAGTAAGTATCTTTGGAAGTGCAGAGTTCTTTTCACTTATCCTCTGGGTGTAGCCATGAGGTTCTTGTGAAGGACCAGATATGGATTAGCCCAAGCCCTGGGGAACGCTGTGATCTTTGCTCTGTCCTGTGTGAGTCTCGAGGAGTTAGGTTTTTCCAGCACAGAGATTTCTACCCAGTGTCAGGGTAAAGCAGAGATGGAGTTTGAAAACCTTGCATCGGTCTCACTTGAAGAAGGGTTTAGAAGAGCAGCCCAGATTGGGTGGGCAGAGGGAAATGGAGTGGAGCTAAAAGGAGGAGAACTGAGGAGAAGGATCTGTGAGTCCTAGTGGATATCAAACTTTCCATCTGCCAGCAATGTGCCCGTGCGGCCAAGAGGACAATGGGATCCTGGGCTGTGTAGGGAAGAGTGTGGCCAATGGGTCAAGGGAGGTCATTCTCCCCCTCTGCTCTGCACTGGTGAGGCCACAACTGGAATCCTGCGTCCAGTTCTGGGCTCCCCAGTTCAAGAGAGACAG
>BJBW01011100.1:0-12680 GCA_004320125.1 Scolopax mira | reverse complement strand
TTTAAGGTCCCCTCCAACCCAAACCATTCTATGATTCTCGGGATCTGTAAGAGTAACTGGCTGGAGGCTTGAGTTTTGGCCATAGGAATGAGCACAGGCTCTGAGCATCCAGCTGAGAGACTCATTTCACTATTGCTTCAGCCTGAATCTACTATTAAGAGTGTGCTGAATGTTGGATGTTCAGCAGCTCAGCTGCATGACTCATGCAGACGGTTATTTTTATTCCTATTCATAATTTTTCTGTTCAAAGTACTCATGCTATTTTGAGGAAAAGGCTTTATGAATAGGGAATAGAAATAGCTTAATTATGGTTTGTTTTGCATTTCTTGCTACTCGAAAACAGTTGTTCTCAAAAAAATCAAAAATTATTTTAAAGCTAAACCAAGTTGCTCTGTTTTGGAGCCTGGACTGGTTTCCCAGATGATTCTGAAATGGAAGGAGGAATTTAAACTATCATCAAATATGAGTACTTTCACACACCTTATTGAGTAAATTACTTTCTTTGAATTGTTTGAGTAGTGAGGTGCACAGAACGTGAGCATCCTGGAAAATACCAGGTAAAATGGCAAAAAAAAGCACTTTATCAACAATTTAAAAGAAAATACAAATTTTCTGTTCTCTGACTTAGTAGGTAAATGTGCCTTATTTTTTTCCGTTTGTGGAAAGACATGTCTGTTTGTGTAATGCAGCTCTAGGCTGAGCCATTTGTGATTGCACTGGACAACTGTTCAGATGACACTGGAATTTGTACAGGATGCTTTGACATAGACACCATCCTGGAAGGGAGCAAACTCTGGCCCTGTACAGGCACAGTACTTACTGCCTCTTTAAACTCTACCTCTAAGCCCCTGCTGAAAAGCTTGGTAGGATCAGAACCAGAGTATCACAAAATCATATGAGATTGGAAGGAACCTCTGGAGATCATCTAGACCAACCCCCCTGCCAACCAGGTCCACCCAGAGCAGGTTGCACAGGAACGTATCCAGGCGGGTTTGGAATGTCTCCAGAGAAGGAGACCCCACCACTTCTCTGGGCAGATTGTTCCAGTGCTCCACCACTCTCACAGTAAAGAAGTTCCTCCTCGTGTTTAGGTGGAACTTCTTATACTCAAGTTTGTGCCCAAGTTGGTGTCTTGCAAAAAGAAACGTCCAAGCAGCCTCTTGTCCTTGTAAAATACTATTTGCATTAGGGAGGGTAGAATTGGCTTCTGATGAGCTGAGTACCAATAGCAAAGGAATCAGCCTGCTCCTCCCTTGCCTTCTAATGCTCTTTTCCAAGGATTTGCTACCAGCTGTTGTTGGAAAAAATAATAATGGTGGCATAGATTCCTAGCCTGGGCTGTAAGGTTGTTTACGACTTCTTCCTTTCACCTCAGTGCCAGGTTTCCTTGCTCTGAAGGGTCTATGTGGTGGGTAGTACGGAGAACCACTCATCTTTCTGTCAGTGTTTTGGTTGAACTCCTGTGGCTGTTTAAGGCTTTTCTTTATTTCAATGCAAGTTCTGGTCTCACCCACTAATTAGCACTTGGCCCCAAACAGATACAGGGGTTTTGAGTATGGGAAATTTTACTTCAGTTTTGAATGAAATCACTTGCATCTGAAGGAGCTGGTGAGAGAAAGAAGGTGAACACATCATTAATTTAAGGAATGGAGTGATTCCTTTCCCTCTTTTGCTTTGCTTCCCTTTTAACTTTTCTTTCTTAACACCTTGTAATGGGAGTTCTTCTGAATTACGTTCTGCTTAACGCCTCATCAGCAAATACCCGCAGTGTTTCAAGTCTCTGATCCCAAGGATTAACTTCATATGAATTGCAGGTGCCATGAACTGTTTTATTTGCAGAAACACTGGAATTTTGAAACACGAATGAATGACAACCGATCCGGTTGCTTTAAAAACAAAACAAACCCTCCAGTGCTGGGCACCTGGTTATTCATTTTCCGACCTACAAATTCTTCCACCTTCTCCTAATACTGTTTAACACAACCTGTGCTCCTTGTTAAATCCCAGTCCTAAATCTAAAGCCACTAAGTATTCTGGTATGGCTTTCAGTTTTTAGTGGAAGCCCTGGTAAAGCTCAAGGCTGAGGAGAACCAGCGCAGAACAGACCTTCCATTACACAGTACTGACAACAGAAGTGTAACAAAAGGGTACAGAGAGGGTTATTGTTTTTTTGTTTTAAGTCTGTTGTTTCAATGGCAGGAAAAGAAAAGGAAAAAAAGAGTAAATTGGAGTAGAAGGTTGTGTCTGGCACTAGAGCACAGCCCCCTCTCCTAGTCCCAGACTCGCAGAGTTGCCCAGGTGGTTTGGTTGGTTTCTGTTGCCCTGTGCCCTGGCTGTTCCCCCCCTTCCCCTCTCCCTCCCTGATGTTCCCCAGGGGCTGGAAGGAGGGGGGTTTTACCATGAGCAGCTGCAGCAGCAGCACCAACAAAAGCAGCAGGCGTTGGACCCTCGATTTCCCGGGCCGTGCTGAGCCTGGGCAGCCCCCGGGGTCTCCTGGGCCGTAGACATCTGCCTCTTGCGCATCTCCATCCGCTCTGATCCCATGGGCTGCAAGACAGCAAGAGAAAGGGGAAGTAAGAAACATATCTCTCTTTTTTTTTTTTTTTTTTCCCCCTTTTATTTCCTTAAACAAGTCTCACCAAGAACTGCTGAAGGCCACAGCTCCAAAGGAACTGAAAAGCCAAATGCTTAGCTTTCCCTCACAGAAGCTCTTACGTGTTGAATCCTTTGGAAAATTCACTCGTTAAATTTATTTAAGTGCTGTGATGGAAGGCGAGTGGCTAATGAGTTCTGCACGTGGGTGGGAATAGAAAGAGAGTGGTGATGGAGAGAGCAAAAAGTGGAAGTGAGGGGTCTGGGAGAGCTGCAGCTCTTAGGACAGCAGTATATAAGCTGAGGAGTTGAAAAGGGCTTCCTGAGGTTCTGTCTTCAAGGTCAGTCCTAAAAAAAAGGTTACGGAATTGAGGTAATTGGAGCCTCTTTTTTTCCCCCTTCCTTTCTTTTCTTTCTCTTTTGATTAGGAGTGCACAGGCTGAGCGACGCTTGAGTGAGACACCTGAGCTCTCTTGAAAATCTTGCCTTTGGCAACCATTGAGGACATCTCAAACCTGCTGGTTGCCCTGTAGCTTATCTGTCCCTTATAGTCTGAGTGTCACAGTTTTTTAAAATGTTTTTCTCTCAAGAAGGAGTCAAATGCTTCTTTGAAGATGAAGAATTGCTTATGGAGAAAACACGTGGCTGCATGGCATTAAGATTTAACGTGTCTCCAGCCGTTAGAGGGTGGAAACAGCATGAAATATCTTTTGGTGGAAGCACCAGTTGTGGATTTTGTACTGGTCTGGGTTTTTGTTTCAAAGAAGTGGTGTTAATGGAATGACAGATCCCCTTGAAGTCCCTGACCTGTCTTTCCATGAGCTTCAAACTTCCTCTACAGCACTTAATACCGCTCTCCCTTTTATGCTGGACCTAAGGGACAGATGTCTTTTATAGATGAAACCTCAGCTTGTACAAAGAAGAGCACAGCTTTCTTCATTTTGCCTGTATTTGATTTTTGGGATTCATATCTAGTCATCCTCCTGTAACATGAGATGCCTTTGTGTGGAGTTTTTTTTCAGGTTGCTAAACCTTTTGAGGCCACGACAATCGTAGGGGAACTAAAATTAGCTCCCACAGATTTTAAGTTCTTTGTTTCAAGTCTGATATTAAATTATCAATAAAAACAATCGGATGAGCTGAATACTGGAGGGTTAAAAGTTGCCTCCCTTTCTAAAATGTTTAGCCAGGTTTAGGAAATGCTATTGTTGTAACCTGGGGGAGAATGCACATTGTCACACACTTCACAGAAGTGTCAGAAGAAGAAAGGAGATTATTTTAGCAGAGTGCAGCATTAAATTGTGCCTGTTTTGGTTTTCTTTTTCCCTGCTGAATTTGTTTCTCTCTTATAGAGCTTAATAGTTTTTGTTTTTGTGAGAGCCTCCCACTCTCCCAAGAGAAAAATGCACGACACGCTGAGCAGAAGATGCGCCTGTTTTGCAGGAGGAATAAAATATAAGAGAACAGATAGAAATAATAACTGATTTTGTAACTCTGTAGGCCTAATCTGACAAGCAATACCTAAATGCCCAGAAATAGAAAATCAGAAAACAAACAAAGCTTCTAAAAACCCACAACATTTCTAATATCAAAATGTGGAAGAATAAATTTAAAATGTAGGATACGTTTTGAAGATTCAGGTTTCTTTCCTTCATGGTTTCAAATACATAGGAATAGAATGAAGCCCTCAGTATTTATTTCCTTCCAGATACCATTACTTCTTAAAATAAAGCATCTTCTTATGTTGATTAGAAAGGGATAGCAAATAAAGCATTATTGGAACAATAATATATCTAACAATATTTCAGGCTTCTTTGGACAGTGAACAATTATTATTGATAAGAAAAGTGTAACTTGGATTCAGATACATGTAATTCATGTAGCCTAATCCATCCAATTTTACTTTTGAGATGTTTCATGTGGCTAGTTCACACCTTTGCACCTCTAACTGTATTACAATTAAACTGATGGTGATCTGAGTGGAAAAGCTGGCTCCTGATTGTTTTTTTCCCAAGAAGGAAGGTAAAGGATGGTGGAAATAGAAAAAATATCCATTTCTTCCCCACTTCATCCCACTTAACTAAAAAAATATTTCTGGATCCATTGTTAGCATTCCGGGTTCTTCTTCAGAATTGTTCTTGGATGTTTAATATAAGGAAAGAGTACTTAAGCAGCTGTGTGGAAAAAACTGCCCAGCAGCATTATGGTCTCTCTTTCGCTTTTGAATATTACACCTTAGAAGGTTTCTGGCACTATAGGTTTTTAGGAATGTTCATCATTGCATGATTTCTCACACAGTTTACAGAAAATGAAGGATTGAGCAATAGAAAAATTCAAGATGTGTTTTTTCAGGTTAAACGATGCATGTTGGTTTCTATTTGACAGAGGAATACAAACTTCCTCGTTGAATAAGCAAGCAGGTTTTGGTTATTTATGTGATGACGATTTGTTTTGAAAGATATTTTTAGCAGATAAAGCGTGCTTTCATGATAGCAGAGCTCTATTAGAGTAATGGGAAGTAAGAGAGAGAGGGCTGGTGGCTTAAAGACCAAGCTTTTTGAATTACGGAGCTTTTTAGTGATTATTGTGCATGTGTTTCCTGTGGCAACTGACAGTCACTTTGTACATTCAAATAGAGGTCACAAACTCATCAGGAAGGGACTTCCAGCAGTGTAATAGCAGGAATAATGTGGTGCTCCTCTGTGCAAGTACTATGGGCATCACTTCCCAAGAGTGAAAGAATGTCTATATAAACGTCTAATGAGATCTTTATGCAGAAAAATTGTAGGAGTTTGGACTGTTAATCTACAAAGGGGAACTGAGAAACATGTTTATCTTCTGGTCAGTAAAAGGTTATGATGTTCTATTGTTCTCTGATTTTTCTTTCAAAGATAAATAATGAGTTAGTTTGGGCTAAATAAAATCTAGGCTCAATTTCATAGGATAGCACAGTAGAGAGCTGAGCAGTGGTGCAGGTTATTACAAAGTTGTAGAAACTCCTTTGGCACAGATATTATTAAGACCATACCAGGCTGGTCCAAAAAGCAATGAGTCAGTGATCCATCCCAGCACTGTTTTTCTAATTTCATTCTTCCCTACTTCTCATTTATTTATTTATTTAATGCAGCTCTGGTTCTCAACTGCTGTCAAGCACGTCATTCCGTACACCCTTTCACCTGGACCAACTCCCTTTGGCCTCATGAGAAGGCTTCATCTGCAGGAGGAGTTGATGTCGTACATGAAAAGTGTAGATTTTTGTGGTTCACCCTCTAACCAGAATTGCAAAATAAAGTTAAGATGTTCATGTTTGCAGAACAATTTGTTGCAAATGTGTATCCCAGTCGTGATTGCACTGACGCTGCATAATGCCAGACAGGAGGCCTGAACACACAGTGGGGCATAGGCTCTGCCTAAAGGATGTGTCAGAATTTCATATGTTTATTCATGGATATGCACTGGCATTCTAGATTTTCTAGATTTTTTTTTAAATGTAATTTGTAAAAAAAAAAATAATAAAGGTACATGGTGAGATAAGAAGTTTCCCTGCCTGCTGCTTTGGCTCTCCCATAAACTGTTCCTTGGCTGGAATAGAGGCCAGGCCCAGGCACCGAGTTTCTGGAAGTCATCTAAGGATTCACTTTCAAAGAAAAATACCTTGAAAAGCACCGAGACTCTCAGAGTTCTTTGTACCCAGAGAACTATAATGATCTTGGAAGGTGTATGGAAAAAAGAAAGTCATAGAGATGAAGCAAGTGATCCGAAATGATGCAGTGAGCTAATAATGACAGAGCCACTAATGGGACACAAACAGAAAAGCCTTATTTTATGTCTGTAGTTGTTTTTTGGCTGCCTCTAGTATGTCCAGGATTTCACTGTGGGTCATCGAAGTTCACCATCACACTTTGCTGTTTCTTGCTGCAGCCACCACAGCTGTGTAAGGAGCCTTTCTCTAATTACTCTTCTGAGTTGTGCTGTGTGCAGGAATGGATGGTAGATTTATCAACAACTCCAGTCAATATTATTTGTAGGAATGTATAAAATTCCTTGCTTCTTTACAGTACAAATCACGTCAGCAACAATTTAAAAAACTGTTTGACTGATTGGCAGATCTGTGGGAATGGAGGCAGCTATTTTTTTTTGCCTTCACTAGACTTTAGGTGCTCAGGGCAAAAAGGAGAGGGTTGTTTGGTTTTTTTAAAGACATCCCAATAAAGAGGTTTTCTGTTCATATAATGTTAATAATTGTTAATTTGGGGCATGAGATGGTCTGACTGGGTCATGGAGTAAGTGTAAAACCAAGTTGAAAACCTGGAGCCTGTGTTCTTTGCATCAGTGATGAGACTAATAGTTCTATATTAAAGAATTATTCACCTGGGGAGCCTAAGATTCACCTACTGGATCCTACCTACCTACATGGTACCAGTGACTGGTGACTCTTCAAGTTTATTATCCCACAGTATTAGGTCACAGGGCCTCAACCAACAGTAATCAAAACCAGTGGAACGTATGGCTGCTAATTTTGCAAGAGGGCTTTCCTTTTTTTTTTCCTAGACTGATACTGTGGGTGGTCAGGTTGTCTTAGTAATGAAAAATCAGAACCAGCAACAGCATTTTGAGCTAAGGATCTGATCATATTTAATGCTGCAAACTAAAATTATTTGATATCTTGGGTTGGGATTAATACCAGGTGGTGCTGAGCAGAGGTGTTACGAATTGTCTCAACTGCCCTTCTTCAAAATTAGTTTAAATGTTTTGTTTAAAAATCCTCCTCCTGCTACCTGAATGCATTTACAGGGATGGTTACAAACAGGGAGAGTTTTATCTTCTTGCCTAACGTGACTTTTTCCACATTACTAAGAGAATGCAGGAGGTGAATGTGTCTGTGCACATGAACTGCTGTTCTCTATTTCCGCTCTGATGGGATACTTTTGTACTTATACTTTGAGAGAACTTTTACTGCTTTGCCTATAACATAAATTTAGAGATGGGTATTTTTATTTTTTTCCAAGGCAATTTAAGCATTTTACATTTTTAGATATATTTTTTTTAAATAGTTAAAAATTCAGACCTATGAGATTGCTGTTCTCCTATTCCCATTGAGGTCCTTGCAATTTCAGGAGGACCAACATCTCACAGCTTCAAGCTCAAATTACT
Source organism: Scolopax mira (assembly GCA_004320125.1). Classification (NCBI taxonomy): domain Eukaryota; kingdom Metazoa; phylum Chordata; class Aves; order Charadriiformes; family Scolopacidae; genus Scolopax; species Scolopax mira. The sequence continues at coordinate 4,934 of BJBW01011100.1, read as the reverse complement.
GCTCTGGTTTTGGGTTGGGTTTTTTTTTTAAGTCGCTTTGGTAGTCACACTGAGCTCTAATGCCTTCCCTGTTTAAGATTCAGGCAAGGTTATATTGCTTCTTCAAGGTAAGAGAGGACAACTTTTATCTCTGAGCTCAAATGGAGGAATTTATCAGCCTGGTTTGTGAAACATTTATCCCCTAATACACCTGGATTTCAAAAACCTTGGATGCTCCCTGGTCTCTTGTTCTTCTTTAATTCCCTTACTAGGCTACTGTACTACAAGAGAGATCCATGCCCTAAAATTTGCCTCACTGAGGAAAAATAAGCCAATCAAAAATTTCTTCCTCTAGGTTATCTCCCTCACACCAAAACAGGAATTTCACTGCTCTAAACTCCCTGTGCCTCGTTTATCTTCTCAGGTTTCCAGACCTCTCAGAAGGTGCTATGAGAATGAACAAATTGTGTGAGAACCCTCTGTGCTGGATGCTCTTTGCACTTTGAGAACTGGGGTCTGCTTTCTCGGTCTCCACCATCTGGAGCAGATACGTGCTCTGTTTTAAATTGGGTTTGAGAAAAAAACACAGGGATTTTAAAAATTGGAGGTGGACTGCTGTTGTGTATGTGTTTTCTAAGGAATACAAAATGACTGATGGAATGAGGTGAGATACCTTCAACCAGAGGACTTTAACCTCTACCATCTCCATCATTGTCTAACCCCAGCCTGGGTACGGTTTTAGCCAATTGCTGGATAGAACATGAAATAGATCCTTATGTCCAATTATATCAGTTTGACTGCCCAAAGTAATGACAGCACTGTCAAAGACACCTACATCTCCTTGGTCAGGGCTTGAGTAGCCATAATTTAATAGGAAAAAAAAAAAAGGACTTTCTGGTTTGTATAGATAGGGAAGGACTAAATGGTGCTATTCTGCTGGCTCGTGGGTAGTCAACTGGAACTGATTTTGCTAATATCAAGTCACTGTGGAGAATCAGATCCTTGAACGGGACAGTCAGTCAGTGTCCAGATGGCAGCAGGATTTTATGTTGCAAAAGTCCTTGTAGTGGTGGTGTTGGCTGGATGAGAAGATACTCTGAATCGTGCTTCACCGGTGCAGTTCTTAGATCCAGCTGGCGCGTGCTCCTCGGGACCACTCCAGCCCACCTGTGATCCATCCCTAGTGATTATCCTGAGCTCCATACAGAACATCTCCTGCCTACCTAAATTGTGTACAAAAGACACTCCTACATAATCACTTCTGCATCTGCAGGAAGTTTCTCCTGACTACTCACAAGTCTTCTGGCTACTTACAAGTCTCCTCTGATACCTGCGATCTACTTACAGTTGGATCAACTTTGCAGCCCTGGAGTCCCTGGAAGGACCATATTCTCCACTCAGGATGTTAATCAGCACATTGAAATGTAAAGAAACTTGTCTAGGCACAGGGGGTCCTGCGTGGAGGAATCCACATCCAAATCCCGCATGGAGAGCACCAATTAATTAAATACTTAATTGAGAAAGGGGAATAGGACTTGACCAGCTTGTCTCTGGTTGGTTCACTGTTTCAAGTCAATCTAACATAGCATCTGTGCAGATGCCTAGGTATGGAATATCTGGATCTTCTAGGAAGAGAGAGAAGTCCTTGCCTATATAATGATAATGTCACATTTAGTCCATTACAGAAATGTCCCTGAAAAGCAATGCACCAAAAATAGAGGAAAAATAATAGCACATGTTCTTGCTGCTTATCCAGCTAGATAGCATCTATGATTCATATAAAAAGTACATGCTCATAGTACTGAATGCTAATAAGTACTTAGAAAAAGAAGTCCAGGGATTTAAGCAAGCATCTGAAAAGCTGCTTTTGACAATAGTGGAAAAGCTACTGTATGCCTTAAGAGTAATGTTGAAGTACTGGAGTAGGTCCACCTGTCCTACCTTTTCCACTCCAAGGCTCGCCTGTCTGACATTCAGATGATGAGGCATTTCTCTGTGTAACCGTATGAACGAGTGTGAAGGTCAGGAATGACAATTATTTCCCTGGTTAAAAGCACCTCGGATGATATTTGGCTTAGTTGTAACATTTAGAGTATTTGCTAATCCCTCAGTAGAAAGGTGGATTACCAAGAAAACAGCCTTCCTAAAGGAGGAATATTTCAAAGCTGAGGTACAAATATCAGATTTTAAAAAACCCACAAAGCCCCCACCAAATAAAAATTAAAAAAAAACCAACAACAAACCAAACCACAAGAACACATAGAAAAGAGGATTGCAGACAAAGCTTTTATACTTTTATCCTCATTTTATGCTAAAGCACAACGGCCCTTTCTCAGCTCAAAGTGCAAAGGTCCTAGTGCTTAAACGTAATCACTTAAACATCATGTGTATTCCTTGTCCACCCCCCCGTGTCAAGCCCTAGTTGGGAGGTGTGGAAGCCTTATCTTGTGCTGGGGTGGGATTTGGTGCCCCTCCAGCCTGTACAGGCCTGTGCTGTAATGCCCGCTGCCAGCCAGCTGGAGTGAGTGCACAGATGTGGATCAGCACAGCCCAGTTATTTTTTGGTAAAGGCTTTGGGGCTGATCCAAACTCCATTAAAACAATGAAAAAAAAAAAAACAAAACCAAAACCAACCCAACCCCATCAGGGTTCAGGGAATTTTAGGTGAGGTTATGTAACTCCCACAATCCCCACTCTCCCTTTGCATCTCCCCCCCCAGGAATAGTCACCAGTGACCTGGAAGAAAGAGCTTTTGTCCATCCTCTACTAATGCCACAACAGGCTTGCAACTGGCCTTGAGCTCCGAGGGACTCTCTAGGCCTGGACTTTATTAATTTAGAAGCATTTTGGGCTGCAATGTGCTCCCCCCGCTGCCTGCAGCGGTTTATTGGCAGCTAAAATATGAACAGGAAGCTTGATGCTCGTGCTTCTCCCTCTTCATTGACAAACCTGACACGCGGGCTTCCTATTTTAGATGGAGAAGAATTAATGTATGTTAATGAACTCACCCACACATGTGCACATGCTTTAGGTGTAGTTATTGGATTGCCCGCTTAGGGAGAGTGAAGAGCAAGAGCTCCTCCGAGGTTTTTTTTATTATTGGAGATCCTGCATCTTGTAGTGGGGTGACTGAAACGGGTGAGGATTTACTAAGGCAAGACTTGGGGCTCCAGAGTGGCTGGAGCTGCCTGGCAGAAAAGGACCTGGGGGTGTTGGTTGACTGTCGGCTGAACATGAGCCAGCAGTGTGCCCAGGTGGCCAAGAAGACCAACAGCATCCTGGCCTGGATCAAGAATAGTGTAGTGAGTAGGACCCGAGAAGTGATCGTCCCCTTGTACTCGGCACTGGTGAGACCCCACCTCGAGTGCTGTGTCCAGTTTTGGGTCCCCTACCACAAGAAAGACATTGAAGTGCTGGAGCGGGTCCAGAGAAGGGCAATGAAGCTGGTGAGGGGTCTGGAGCACAAGCCTTATGAGGAGGAGGAAGAGCCAACAGAGGGAGCTGGAGCTGTTCTGGAGGAAGGAGGCTGAGGGGAGACCTTCTCACTCTCTACAACTCCCTGAAAGGAGGGTGTAGAGAGGTGGGGGTCAGTCTCTTCTCCCAAGTCACAGGTGATAGGACAAGAGGAAACATCCTCAGGTTCCACCAGGGGAGGTTCAGATTGGATATTAGGGAAAATGTTGACACTGAAAGGGTTGTCGGGCATTGGAATGGGCTGCCCAGGGAAGTTGTTGAGGCACCATCCCTGGAGGTGTTCAAAAGACAGATTAACATAGTGCTGGGGGGCAGGGTTTAGTGATGGTTTTTTTGGTCAGAGTTCGGCTGATGGTTGGACTAGATGATCTTGAAGGTCCCTTCCAACCTAGATGATTTTATGATTCTAAAACAGAGGTGAGCAGTGAGGAGACCAGCAGCCCCGCGGAATAAAGGAGCTTCTTGTATCACTGCTGTGCCCAAGTCTGTCAAAAGCTTAAGTGGATAAAATTGCAGGAGAAAGCAGTATCCTTCTATGAGTTTAAATGATAATTCTGGGTTGCTTTTATGTAAAATGTCCAGAAATTGAGTGCCTTTACCTGTCGTATTTAATTTATTTTCTCAGAAGAGCTGGGTTCAACTCTTCAGATATTAAAGCATCGGTTTACATCTCAAAAGGAATGGTTGAAAATGCATCACACCCACAGAGTAACAGGTAACGGTGCCTTGATGGTATCACCTCTAACAGGTCTTTTTCTACCCAGGGCTTAGATCTCTTCTGCTCCTTTTTATTTGCTATTCAGTGTCGTGCATTTGGCCGCCAGATCAGCCCACTCTCTGCAAGAACACTTCCTGCACTGAAGCATTTTTCCGAGTAAAATCTGACTTTCTTGTTAAGAAACAGTTACTCGGGGTTTCGGTGGGATTTCTGTGTATTCAGAGGGATGCCCCGTATCTCCTCTGAGAGCACTGTGAAGTGTTTCTTTGGATTTTATCACAGAGAAGAGACTTCACTGAAAATGCTGCTCTAAGGTGCAATTAGCAGGGATGCTCTCTGCCATCATTTCTGCTGCAGGATGGGAAAGATGTGAGAGGATTTTTGCATAGAAAAAGCAGCTCCAGTCCAGCCCTTTATGGGGGTGAAGCAGTATGAACGCCAGCATGGATGGAACTCCATCCCGAGCCTGGTTCCCTTCACGAACCAGCTCACTGCAAACTGCAATTAAGTCAAATCAGCATCAAGTCCTTCTCCCCTGCACCGGGCGGGCTGTCGCCACCCCGTGCCTTGTTTCCCCTGGATCAGCCTCCACGGGCGGATGTCACTTCACACCAGCTGATCTCAGAAGCAAAACCAAACTAAAAGAAACCCCAGGCTTCTCCCAACGTTGGGCGTCCTACCACTGCTTCAGCCCCGCTCCGGCTGGCTTTATTGTCAGAGGAAGTGTTTTCACTGAATTTCACTGAATTTTTAGAGTTGGAAG
>BJBW01011097.1:0-18357 GCA_004320125.1 Scolopax mira | reverse complement strand
CCCCCCCCCCCCATCCCTTCCCCCCCCCCGGCTTTCCGTGCTCCTTGTCCCCCTGCCCAGCCACGGGGGCCGGGAGCGTCCCCCTCCCCACATCGGAAGCCTCTGGGGGGCCACCCCCCTTCCAGCCCCCCCGCCCCGCCGGCAGCTCAGCCCGACTTTCCTCCCGCCAGCCTCCCCGCCAAAAACTTTTAAAGCCCCGATTGTGATTTATTTCTTAATGTGATGTATTTCTCAATTATCTGGGGAGGGAGCAGTACTGAGCCCCCCCGGGACCCCCCCCCGGCAACAGCTGGGCTCGGGGGGGGGTGTGATTTTTTTGTGGGGAGATGGAAGGCAAAAGTTGGAGGAGAAGAGGCTTTGGGGCAGTCCTGTGATTTTTAAATATTGTTTTTAATTTATTTTTTACTAGAAAGCAGCCGGGTTACTCGCCGGCTCCCAGTAAGGATGGTGGTGATGGTGGTGGGCTCCCAGTGCGGAGCAGTGGGGGCTGCCACCAACCCAAACCTGGGGTCCCCCCCACTTCCTCTGGGGCACCGTCCCTTCCGGGACCCTTAGTAGGGGGGTGTGGGGGGAGGATTTTTGGGTACCCCCCGTGGGTCACTGAGCTCACGTTCCTGGGAAAGGGCGTGGGGGAAAACGTGTTGCACATTTTCTTGGGGAGATGGAAAATTGGAGGGTTCTCACCCTGGGCTTGGTTTGGGAGGTGGAGAAGGAAAATCAACAGCTGCTCCTCGTCAAGGTGTTCCTGGTGCCCGTTCCTGCTTTGCATTTATTTGGATTTGCTGCTCTTCACAGCCCCAGGAATCCCCATAAACATTGCTTTAAAAAAACTTTAGTTCCCCCTAAGAATGCACGTAGAGAATGCTCTTGCTTCAGTTTAGCTTTGCTCAATCACAAAGGGCTCAGTGGCAAACGTTGGATTAAAACTCAGTTTTTCTAGTCTTGTGGGCCTGAACCTCCACTGAATGTTATTAAGATTGGCTTTTCTTCCTTCTTTCTTTTTTTTTTTGTTTTTAAAAGCTGGTTACTGAACCCGACACTGATTTATTAGATAAAATGCCTTGGCCTGTGTTGTGCAGAGAGGCCAGGCTCAATCTTCATCCTAAAAGTGGTATTTCTTTTTAATTTTTTTTCTAGTGGCTTTTGAGCTTAAAAAAAATAAGTTGCTCGTACAGAGGAGGGTGTTGATGAGGAAGCCCCGTTTTGTTGCCATCTGGGGGCAAGTGTGATAAACAGAGAGAGTTCTGTTTAGCTTTAGAGGCAATAAACAAATGGTTTTGTTCAGGTTTGTAGGGATTTGGAGGTGAAGGAACTCGGGTGCTGGTAGTTCAGTCTGTTGTCCTGCCGCTTCTCTGCCTCGGTGGTGGGTCCCTGAGCTGGCTGGGGGGGGGTCCTGTCCCAGGGGGGTCCTGGCTGATGCTGGGCTGGGAGCTGGGCAGGACCTGCTGTGGCCGAGCAGCTCTTCTGCCACAGGACATGATTCAGGGCTGGCTCTCAACACCTTGCCCAGGGTTGACTTCATACTGATGGAGCCTTCTCTCTGTCACCCAGTCGGGGGGGGTTATTGTGGGCACTGGGGAAACCCCCACTTGTGCTGTTTAAACAGATCAAGCTGGGCTGATCGGTTGCCCAAACTGGTTTTTCCTCTGCAGCCTTTACCCCTGAAGATGGGTTTGAGGAGTTAAGAGGCTTTTTCTCCCCTCCTTAGGGCTCCAGCAGCTCCTGGCCAGCCCCCCTGGGAAAGGGGAACTTGAAGGTTTATGGTGCCTGGGAAACAGCTGTGAGTCCTCCCGTGTGGACTGGCCTGGTCCCCAACATCTGGCGCGGGGACACACGAGCATCCCAGCCCTGGGGGCTCGGTGTGAAGCTCTTCCCGGGAAGAGCTCCATCCACCTTGGATCACGCCTTGCCCTTGGGGTCCCTGGGAGCTCCGAGGGGGTGGCTTGTGACTGAGCCCTGGTCCTGGCCCCTTGGGTCAGAAAATGCCACATTCCAGGGACTTGGAGGCATCCTGTGAGAAATGGGTCGGTGGTGATGGGAAGCCCTGTGACGAGTGCTTGGACCCACTCCGGTGGGGTGGCAGGGGACTGCTGTCCCTCACCCAGGGGTGACAGGAGGTGGGCTGGGGGGTGTCACAGAAATAGCGTGTGCCCGGTCTGGTTTGGTCCAGCGCACCAAAGGGGACGGGGAGAATCTAGTTATTTTCGTTTATTCAGGTCTAGACAAACCAAAATACGTACACATGTGGAACAGGGCTTCAAAGCCGACCCAGCCTCCCCTCCAGCAGTCACTTAGGTCATGTTTCAAAACAATGACTAAGTGCTCTATTTTAACAGATTCCTTCTGCAGGTCCAAAATACGCACATGCGACGCGGTGGTACCTGATATGACAATGGTGACAAAGCCACGCTCTTCTAAACCCCGGGGGTTTTCTGCCTGTTTTGGGGTCTCTGCCTTGTTTTTGAACAATAAAACTGCATTAATACCTGAGTTTGCAGATACGGCTTGCAGATTTCCAGCAGCTCTTTTATTTGGAAGCAGGGCTTTTATTAGCTCTCGGATGGATTTTGCTGAGATGTTGGCAAAGCAGGAGATATAGAAGTCCAGGAGTCATTCCCTTGCTGGTGTGAAGCTCCATAAGGGTCTGAGGGAGCTTTGCAAAGCCAGGGAGTGAGAAAACACCTCAGAAGAATTTTATTGAGCCATTTTTGTCACGCTATGGCAATGAACCGTTGCCTCTGGGCAACTGGGGCTGTTGCTGCCTCCAACCAACCTGTTCTCAAGCCCTGCAGGGCTCCTGGCGTCTGCTCTGTCCCCTGCTAAACACCTTGGTTCAAGGTGACGCCTCTGGATTGTGTGTTCCCTGTTCTGTTGGGGTGTATCGGGACCCAATAAAATGGGATCTATGAAATTAGTCTTAATAAACCCTCGTTTTCAGTGCCCATCACATCAGTTTTCACTGCACATCCCACAAGCGAGGGCCTACCTGGGAGTCTTGACCAGCGTGTTCCCGTGGAGGTGTCACCATGATGGGCTGCTCCAGGGCCTGGGGTGGGCTGGGACACCTTCTCCCCTCCTTGTTCTGTGTGTATGGACATCTGACTTCACCTAGTGTGGGCTTCAAGCCACCTGTGTTTCTTTAACCCAAAGCTTTTGATTACAAATTATCTTCCTTTGTATACCTTGTGGGAAGTTCTTGGTGGCGTCCTTCTTTGTTGTTTCCCTTGCATCCTGGAATTCATTTATATACACGGTATTTAAGAAAGAAAACACGACTTTACTGCTCAAATCTGTCTAGAGATCATGGAGATAGCAGGAAATGTTGTGTTAATTGAGTCTCAAAGTGTGGGGTGCTTCTCGTAAAGCCCTGTAGCATCCTGGCTCCCATAGAATACTGGAGATCGCTGGACCTCCTGGGTGCTGCTGTTGCCCTGGCAGGGTCTTCTGCTTCTCGGTGGGCTTTGTGGTGCTGCCTGACCACCACAGAAGCTGGGCAGATGTACAGGCTCTGGCTCTGGCACATTCTCTGGCTTGTTTTTCCCAGCATGGTCTGCTCTGAGGACATGGTTGCTATCTCACCTTCCCTGGAGCTCCCTCTCTCCATGGCTTTGGTCAAGCAGAGCACTGTGCATGGTCTGGTAGGACCACAGGAGGTTGGAGTGAAGAACAAAGCTGCTAAAATGAAGGGACGGGAGGAAATTGGACAACAGAGCTCTGTGCAGCAGTATCCTCATTTCAAAACTGTGATTATTTTTTTTGTTTTGTAGACAAGTTATACTTTTCAGAAACTTACTTTGCGTGAGTTACTTCTGGGACTCTGTGTCCCAAGCCCCAAATTATCTTGGTTTCAGTTTGAATGCATTGACTGAGGCTGGTGGAACCTCTTGGTAGCAAAGACAAAGTCCAGGAGCAGGCACCTGAACGGGTAAGGACTGAAAGTCCAGTGCCCAACCGTAGGCTTTACAGATTCAACTGATTGGGTAAAAAGGAGGGGTTTATTCAGCAGAGGAGTCCTCTGGGAGGAGGGGGCTGCGTTCCTGAGGGTGCAGGCTCACTGCTCCCCTGCCTTGGCTTACAGAAGGGGGGGAAGAAGCCACCCAGAATTGCTTTGACTGGAGCAAATAAAACTCTTACTTGTGTGTCTCGCTCAGAGAGATAATGAGTCATGTGTATAAATGGCTGAGCAGCTATCGACAATTCCAGTTCATTATCTAAATGTCCCGCTTGGCTCCCGAGCAAGTGAGTTTCCAAGGATTTCATTTTCTTTCCTCGGATTTCGTTGCCGCCTTAGAGCTGAACCTGGTTTCTTTGCTTGAGGGGAGAGAGGCTCTGATTTCCGAGGTAGCCTGCTAGGGAAGGCTGTCTGTGGGCTCCGGGACAAAGAGCATTTATATTTGCTTGACTTTCTTTCATCGCTGGCCTCTCCAGAAGATGGGCGAGCTCCGGCGGGTGCCGTGAATGCCAATAGACTCCTCTCTATAAGCCACATTCTTCTGGGGCTGCAGCCTTGGCAGAAGCTGCTGGGAGCCCATGGAAAAAAAAAAAAAAGATTAAAAAAAAGGCAGCACGAAAGGTCAGGTCTATTTAGTTCAGGTCTGCTCAATTCTACTTCTTTTTAAGAGCTGTAGCTGAATGGGCAAATGAAGGGTTCCCAGGCAGAAGGTTGGGGGGGGGGGGGAGGAGGAGTGGGGTGTGAATTCTCCCAGGAGTTGGGTGGTTTTTCATTTTTTCCTCAGTTACATCCCCCATCCCCCCCAAAAAAGCACCATTGGCTTGGGCCAGTCGCCTCTAGAAACTCAGAGTTTACCTAAAGAGGATGTCCCTCTTACCTCCCCTCTCCTCCCGTGCTGCTTCTACCCAAGGCTGGCTTTAAACATGACCCCACCACCATTAAACAGGAAGCCTTTTCGTTAGTAAATAACATTTATGCTCTTTGAAGTCGAGTTACAACTCTGCCCATAGCCCAGGGAAGCCTTTGAAGGGGGGTGAGATGCCTTCTCCAGTGCAGGGCCCTCTCTTCAAATGCAGATGGAATTCTTTACATATCTGAGCGCCGGTGGGTGGATTTAAGGTGTCTTGTTATCTGCAGTGGGGGACTCCAAGGGTTTCCAAGAGTCTCAGGCTCTCGCTGGGTGCCCTCGGGTCACGCTGCTATTTCAGACCTCTCTTTGCAGGGATTTAATATCTTGGCCGGGCGTAGCAGGAAACTGCATCCCTTGGGGAGGTGAGAAACGGACAAAGGACGGCTTGGAAGGGGATCAAACTGCCTGTGGCAATTAGTAAATCACTCCTACCTTCTTTTTATTCCCCTCCCCCCTTCTTCTTTTAAATCAAATATTTTTGAATATGTATTTCTGCCTTTGTGGAGCTCGTTGCTGCTGTTGCATATCTAAATTCACTCCGTTCTCCAGCAAATCTAGTTACACTTCACTGCCTCGCAAGGATTTCTTGCTCGGTGACTTGCCTGGGGCCAAGGGAGTAGTCCCTTGTCCGTGAGAGCAGGATTGCTCCCCAGAAGCCCTTTGCTTGGTACTGGGTGGCAGCAGCTTTTGTGGGTGCTTGGACTCCTTCCCGCAGCGGGATCCCGGCAGCACCTTCAGGTCTGAAGGTTCTTGGTGGAGCTACTCTTTGAAAACTGCCTTAACTGCAGAAAATCCCCTGAAGAGGAAGGAAATCCCACGCTACGTGGCCTTTTGGGTTCCTCAAAACCACAGTAAGATGGTTCTCCTGGCCACAGTGCTTGGCTGGGGACCTCCACATCCCGGCAGCTCCTGTCCCACCCCGGTCTGAGGTGGTAAGTTTGAGTTGGCAGAGGTCTTGGCTGCCACCAAATGCCATCTTCCATCCAGCCGTACTCAGAACTGGCTCAGGACCCCCATCACCCTCCAAAAGCGGTGGGAAAACCAGTACTGCCCAAGCCAAGGTGGTCACCAGACGAGGGATGTCCCTGGCTTGTTCTCCATGTCCAAAGCAGAGGACCTGGATGCAGAAGATGAACTTGGGTCAGGAAGCTCTAAAACTGGGCTTGGGACAGGTTCATTTTCATGGTCTGAAACAAAAGAGACAGAGAAACCTGTAGGATTGTAAAAAATTCTATTGGAGATAAGAGAGATCTAAGGGTGTTCGGCCACAATAGTGTGTCTGGCAACTCCTGTGGTGAGTAGGGATGGAAAACAGCCCCCTGGGGCTTCAAAGGACTATGGGCTTGATAAAGCTTGACATAAAATGATAAGAAAGAAATAACTTTCCCAAGGGGAGTGGGCTTGTAGAATGTAGTTGGGTTTTCTTGGTGATTTTTTTTTTTTAATTTATTTTTTAAAAGGTGAATTAGATGTTTTCAATGTACAGCCATTGTGCGTATGTTCAGAAAAAGGCTTTCAAGTAGCTTGCGGAAAAAAAAAATAGTAATTTAAAGACTGCATTAGTGGTCATTCTCGTTAACCTGTTAAGCATCGAGGTCGGGAAAGAGGGAGGTAGAAAAGAGAACTTTCCCTGCCGCAATAAATACAGGGGTCTGTATAATGTTCTGCGGGTTCTGAGTGTTCCCGTTGGAAAAGCCCAATTTCTCTGCCGATAAATTAGCTTGTTTATTCCTACCCTGCTGCTGGTTAGGGTAATGAAGCAGAAGGCCTTTGTGTGTGCTCGTCGGGTAGTGCCGGCCCCGGCGCGGAAGGGGGTAATTGAGTAGAAAAGCAGAATTCTCCCGGTGCCCGGGAGAAGTTAACGCCGCGCCAGGTCAGTGGGATTCAAGCTTTAATCAATGTAGACACAATGCAATTGAGATTTTCCAAAGGGCTTGTTTATAGTGCAAGGACGAGGGTCAGTAGTTAATTTGAAATGCTGTAGGTGTTCTAGGGGAGGAGGTGCAAAATATATATATATATATACATCTCCTAGAGGCAAGTGTTCACATGGGAGCGGAGAGGGGGGTGTTGCTCTTGTAAAGGGGCTGAACACCTTGGTTGCAGGAGTTGGGGGGGGAGGAGGAAAGAATTATTTAAAGTTTTTGGTTGTGGGTTTTTTTTTCCCCAGAAGGCTATTAAAGATCTGCTTAATTTATTGAGATTTTATATATATATGTATGTAAAATAAGCCGAGGCATGGTGGCTTTTAATGCAGATCTAGGCACGCATAATATTGTAAAATGAAATTATTGTGAAATTGAACTCGCTCATCTCATTGGAATTTTTTATTTATTTAAAGATTTAAGTCTAAATACAGAGAAAAAATGTTTAGGGTTTTTTGCTGATGTCTTTCAGGGTAAATCCAGCGGTGCTGGGGTCTGTCTAAATGAGTTTTCCCTGTTCCCTTTGCTCTCACTCATCCCCGTGTGTGTCACCCCCGTGCTCTGCAGGAGACACGAGCCCAAGGGAGGGTGGAAACGAGTTTTGCTCGTGGCACAAAGGTGTGGAAGGGGATTTATGAAAGATGGATAGAGAAAGCAGGTTTTATTTTCTTCTGTCCTTCTTAAAGACCTGAAGGTTTAAAATTTGAGGGTTGTTTGTTAGAAATTTGAAGGTGAAATGTCACTTTTCCCACGCTTAAGGCTCATGGCCACCAAAGAACCTCCTTTCTCTGCTGGTTTTTACTCTCTCTTCTTGTATTTTACATCAGCTCAGTTTTGGGAGCTGAGTTTTCTGTAGAGGCAGCTGAGCACCAGCTGGAATGAGGGAGTCAGTTGGGTGGAGAAGAGCAGAAACATCTGTGTGGGTGAGGGAAGAGCAGGACCTGAGACGCCACACACAGGAGAACCGGGAGAAACCAGGCTCTTCTGAGTGGAAGGGTTGTTGGTGGTGTTGTCCTGTCCCTAGGACATGCTCCCCGGCAGGCACCTTGTACAGTCACCCAAAATGCAGGTTGTAAACGCGATTGTTGGCTATAAATGTGAAGAAATGGAATATGCACTCAATGGGACTGGTGGTCATCTCCACTGCGTCTGAACCCAACTTTGACTCTTGTGTAGTGGCTTAATGACTCCACGTACAGATGAAGTACAGTCACCTCCTGCCTTGGTGTCATTGGCAAACTTGCTGAGGGTGCTCTATCCCACTGTCCATGTCACCGACAAAGATGTTAAATAGTACTGGTCCCAGTACCAACCCTTGAGGAACACCATTTGTTACTGGTCACCACTTAGACACTGAGCTGTTGACTCCAAACCTTTGAGTGCAGCCATCCAGCCAGCTCCTTATCCACCGAGTGGTCCATCCATCCAATCCATGACTTTCCAATTTGGAGACCAGGATGTCATGCAGGACAGTGTCAAATGCTTTGCATGAGTCCAGGTAGATGACATCAGTTGCTCTGCCCTTGTCTACCACGTGTGTGGCAGAACGGTGCCCGAGTTCCTGTCGCTTCTTGTTGCATGGGGATGGGGGTTCACCCGCCGTGTTGGGCACAAACAGTGATTTTAATTACTTGCAGGGTGACACAGATCACTTTAAAACACGTAAAGCTGAGCCACCCACCAGCCCACAGGCAGAAGGGCCGACAGCCGCCCGCTTGGCACTGCCTGTTAGCCCAAATCCCTCAGCTCTGGCTTTGTTTTGCATAGCACTTTGTAATGCAGTTAGTTGACTTGGCTGCAGTTTCACAAAGCAGGGTTGGGGGTTTTTTATATATTTTTTTAATTATTATTATTATTTTTTTATTTTTCCACTTGGTTCAACGCTCGCTCGAATTTAATGGTCTGGGAGCCAAGGGAGTAACGCAAGCCAAGTGCTGGCGTTTGTTTGGTGTGCAGATCCCAACAAAGAATATATATATATAAATATATATATATGGTAATTGTCTCTTGCTCCTCAAAGCTGTAAGTCTGGCAGAGGGGATGCTGGAGCTCGGCCGGCCAAGTATTTAAAATAATTATCAGTGGGCGATGAAAACGTGTATTTATGGCTGTGAGGAGTCACATCAAAGCAAGAAACGTACGTCTCCTCTGTAGGAGTTTTGGCGTCTCCCGAATTCAGAAAGGCCTGCTTTTAAATCACCCCGAGGTGTGTCAGGGTTTAAAAAGCTCTGAGAGCTTGGCCTGAATGTCTGGCTTATTTTGAATATTCAGAATATTCACAAATGGCTGCAGTTTTAGCCACGGTTTCTGAGTTCTGCAGGGATATGAGAATGTTGCAGCGATTTCAATATATTCATCAATGACCTGGACGGAGGGATGGAATGTCCCCTCAGCAAGTTTGCTGATGATACAAAACTAGGAGGGGTGGCTGACACCCCAGAAGACTGTGCCACCATCCAGAGAGACCTGGACAGTTGGGCAGAGAGGAACCGGATTAAATTCAACCAGGACAAGTGTAGGGGGCTGCACCTGGGGAGAAATACCCCCCTGTACCAGGACAGGCTGGGGGTGACCTGCTGGAGAGCAGCTCTGAGGAGAAAGACTTGAGAGTCCTGGTGGCCAACAGGATGACCATGAGCCAGCAATGTGCCCTGGTGGCCAAGAAGGTCAATGTCATCCTGGGGGGCATCAAGAAGAGCGTGACCAGCAGGTGGAGGGAGGTCATCCTCCCCCTCTGCTCTGCCCTGGAGCACTGGGACCAGTTCTGGGCTCCCCAGTTCAAAAAGGACAGGGAACTGCTGGAGAAGATACAGCAAAGGGTTACAAAGGTGATTAAGGGCCTGGAGTATCTCTCCTATGAGGAAAGGCTGAGGAACTTGGGTCTTTTTAGTCTGGAGAAGAGAAGGCTGAGGGGGGATCTGATCAATGTTCACAAATACTTAAAGGGAGGGTGTCAGGAGGACGGGGCCAGTCTTTTTTCAGTGGTGCCCAGGGACAGGACAAGAGGAAATGGGCACAAACTTGAGTATAAGAAGTTTCACCTAAACATGAGGAGGAACTACTTTCCTGTGAGGGTGGCAGAGCACTGGAAGAGGCTGCCCAGAGAGGTGGAGTCTCCTTCTCTGGAGACATTCAAAGCCCACTTGGACACGTTCCTGTGCAACGTGTTCTGGGTAAACCCGCTCCGGTGGGGGGATGTTGGACTAGATGATCTCCAGAGGTCCCTTCCAACCCCATATGATTCTATGATTTATGCACTTGTGGCCCATCATTAAATATTCTCTAATCCTGTTCTCACAGTTGGTTTCTTACTTGTTTGGGGTGGGGTTTTTTGTCATTATTTTATTTTGCAATTAATTTCTGGCATATTCTGGCATTTCTTTATTGGGGGAGGGTCTGCTGTGGACACCTGGATGCGGTGGGGGGGGGGTGTGGGTTGTGTCTGTGGTGCTCCTGGGCTGTGGAGTGATAGCAAGAGCAGCTCTCAATCTGGAAGAATTCCTGCTGGAGCAAATCCCTTTCCTTGCAGCCTGCTCTTCCTGCCAGCATCGCTGGGAAAAACTTAACTGCTGTCAAAAAAAAAAAAAAAGTGGGGAAAAAAAAAATGAAAAAAATGCAGTTTATAAACAACTGCTTTTTAATAACTTCCTCCCGACTCGTTGAGTCATCTCCCCCAGCTGTAGGAAGGATGTCATCTCCTCGACGAGGTGACACAGCCGTGGGAGATGCTCCCCAGGGCTCCTGGCTCGGCTCCCATTGAGCGCCCCAGTCGCTGTAGTGATGCTCTGGCCAAAGGGACACGGTGGCCACCGGCTCTGAATCACCAGGGCTGGGGGGGTGTGTTGGTGTGTCTCAGCCCCAGGTGGGTGTTGCTCAGGTTTGGGTTGGTTTTTTTCTCATTAAGATTGTCACCGTTTGTAAGCAGGGTGGCGTTAGGTGGGGTTTTTTTTTGGTGGGCTGTGATCTGCTGAGGAAGTCCTAGGATGGTGACGATGTGAGGACCCCCCAGATTGGCCACCTCAGCTCCAATTTTAGGAGGCCACCATAAGGTTTTTTGTCTGGGGACTTTGACATTAAGTCATCTGTTATTCTCTGTGTCTGTTGTTCTATCTGCTGCTTCTGTTTTAACTTGTAGTATAGGAATATTTCAATGCTTATGACTTGCTTTAGAGCATTTTTATGTTACTCATGTAAATTTGCATGTAATTTTTTTAATTTCAAGCCATGTTTTCATTTTTTAAAGGGCTGGATACTTCGGGGGTTTTTTTCCATAAATGTAATTTCACAAAATTGTACTGCCTAGCTTTAATATCTTCAAGTTCTAGTGAAAACAGAAATGAAGAAAGCTCTTTTAACAGCTTAAAAAGCAAGAGTTAACCTATTCCATCTGCTTCCCAAAACCTGTGATGCTGGAAGAAATTCGTTGTAGTGTGTCCAATGGTACCTTCCTGTTGATACTTCAGGAAATAGGACAGTTCTGGTTTAATTGTAGTGAAATGTATTGGATATTAAATCGTGTTAAGCTTGTTGATGTGTGAAAAAATGTACTTTTTTTTTTTTTTTTCCCTTGACAAAAAGGGGAATAGATCCATAAGGGACGGGAATTATTGACTCTCCCATCACTTGGCTTTCTGACCCATGGAAGCCCTTGGGGTCATAGTGGGGAGATGAAGAACTAGAACATCCCCCGCTCTGCTGGTCCCCATGGTTTGCCAGTTCTGCGATGCATTAAAATAGCATTAAAATATTTATTTCCCAAATGATATTTGAAACAGGGCAGAACCACTGAATTCTTTGCTTGGAGGAACTAGGTTGGGAATATATTTGACTTTTAAAAAGACTTTTCATAGAATCATAGAATTGTCTAGGTTGGAAGGGACCTTTAAGATCATCTAGTCCAACCATCGACTTTCTTTCTCGGGTTTGTGCTGAAATTCTGGCTGAAGGTGGAATGTATTATTTTTTTTTTGCTGCTTTCATCCCTATTTCTACTAAAGAGTTGCCGACTCTTTCATCATCAATGTAGAGCCCAAACAGTGTAATCTCCCATAGTATTAATTATGTCATCTAGGATGTTATGGGTGTCATCAAGCCTCATGGCATGTTGTGGTGGTGGGAGCGTTTCAGAGCCAAGGTCTCTGTTCAGCTGTGTTTCTCCCTATATCTCAAAAACCTGTGGCAGGGCAAAAAGAGACAGGTCTTTGGTTGTCATAGTCATGATTCACACCTCTGGAGCATCATGGAGCTGGCCACTGACCCCCATGTTCTCCACATAAAGAGCTTTGGCCTTGGGATGGGTGCCACAGTGGGTTTGCAGGCAGCTGATGGTGGTGGTGGCCCTGAGCTGGGTTAGGTGTTGAGTGGTGCTGCTCTCTCCCTTCATAGGGTTTCAGGAAAACTTAATAGAATGGTTTAGGTTGGAAGGGACCTTAAAGTCTCCCCAGTGCCATCCCCTGCCCTGGGCAGGGACATCTCCCACCAGACCAGGTTGCTCCAAGCCCCCTCCAACCTGCCCTTGAACCCCTCCAGAGATGGGGCAGCCACAGCTTCTCTGGGCAGCTCTGTGTAAGATGAGAGAGTTTATGGCATGGGGAGGGTTGTGCTACCTTCTTCACCTGCTGTGAGAGCTTTTTTATTTTCCTGGTGGTTTTAAAAAAACGATTGCTTGCTCAGGGGTGAGAAGAGCTCTTCTGCCCAGGGAGACATGTGGCTGTGTGGGTTCAGATGGCTGGGGTAAGCCTTGCCCCCAACTCTGTGGGACCACAAGGTCTGGGATCAGTTCATCTCCTTGGGTTTGGGATGTCCATGTGCTTTGCAAGTGGATTTGCTCGAGCAAGTGAACTGGAAGAGTGTGTGCATGGGAGAAGATGCCAGTGACTTTCTGTGTAATTTTGGTGTTACCAAGCTGTCGAAGACTGAACTGCCAGATTCTTGTTGCCTCGAGTAATCCTAATTTGATCCCCCGTACAAAGTCAGTAGTATGTCTGTAGACAAAATAAACTTAATTACTCAACTGCAAGATCAAGGAGCTGCAAAGGGGAATCATTTGATGCATTTGGTTTAAATTGCCTTCAAACAGTTGAATGGGGAACTACATATTTCTGAGGGGGAAAGCACTCTGCAAGATACTGAAAGATGCTAAAACTGTTGCTCTCTTTCCCTTGCAGCTCCTAGCCCCACCACAGCTGTGCCCTACATGTCAGTGAAGTGCATTGATGTAAGAAAAAACCACCACAAAACCAAGTGGCTGATGCCCTGGGGACCCAACCACTGTGAGAAGCTGAAGGACTTTGACGAGGCGGTGAGCAGGCAGATCGAAGCCAACGACATCGTCTTTGCCGTCCACATCCCCCTCCCCAGCAAGGAGATGAGCCCCTGGTTCCAGTTCATGCTCTTCATCATGCAGCTGGACATCGCCTTCAAGATGGACAACGACCTAAGTAAGTCACTCTCCATCCTTCCGTAGATGCTGACTGTGTTTCTCTGTGTATTTCTCTTAAAACTGCTTTTATCCTGCACCATACGTTAAGTGCTACGGTGCCTCCATGCAATGTGATGGTACAGGAGCATGTTCTGAAGGTGGGAATGAGATATATCAATAAACATCTTCACAGGGAGAGCTCTTCATGCTGCAGTAGTGAGTAGCTGAGCAGATGAGGAGCAGGTTCCCTGTTCTGAAGTACATGGACCATCAGCAATTTTGCTGGTTTAGAGCCATGGGATGGTCTGGGTTGGAAGGGACCTTTCAGACCATGGAGTCCAACCACCAACCCAGCTCTGCCCAAACCCCCACTGACCCATGTCCCTCACCACCACATCTGCCCAACTTTCAAATCCCTCCAGAGCTGAGCCGTGGTATTTTGCTCCCTCTTTGCCAAGTGCTTTTGTGTGATGAGTTTCTGAACTGTGACCTGTTGTGGCTTAACCCCAGCTGGTAGCAGGGACCCCACAGCCATTCACTCGCTCACCCCGCCCTAGGGTAGGGAGAAAAAACTTATGGGTTGAGATAAAGTTTAATAGCACAGTAATGGGAGAGAAAAATAATAATATTGTTAAAAGAATATACAAAAGAAGTGACGCAGTGCAGTTGCTCCCACCACCCCGTGATGGGTTCTCCAGCTGGTCCCGAGCAGTGATTGCAGATTCCTGCCCCCCAACCACCTCCATTTTTATACTGAGCATGAATAGTCCTTGGCCAGCTTGTCCTGTCTGCGTGCCCTCCCAGCTTCATGGGGAAGCTGAAAAAGTCCTTGACTTCATATAAACATTACTTAACATGCATTATTCTCATACTAAATCCAAAATGCTGCAGCTACTAGGAAGAAAAATTAACTCTATCCCAGCTGAGGCCAGGGCAGAGCCAAAGTACTTAGTAAATGAAATTATTGATGAGAAGCTCATAAGAAGGAATGCTCACATTTGAGAGTTTAAACACTCTCCATTGGCCACCACGTGCAGAAGAGTTGATGTTTATTTACTCAGCCTTTGTCGTATCAATAATTTCAACACCTTCAGTGTAAGGTTAGGTGTTGGTGAACTGAAATAGTTGCCCTACCTTCCATCAGTCCTTGTGAGATACAATTTTGGCTGGGATTTTGATGGAAAGTGCCTTCAGGCATTGAAACTACTGTGGTCCAAAGTAACCAGAAAACTGCGTGGGTACAGGAGCCATGGGAGAAGGTGTCCTTCTGGGGTGCACCTTTAGTTCCTGGAAGAAGAGAAAATATGGATTTACAAAAACAAAACAAAAAAAAAAACCCAAGCAAACAAACCAACCCCCAAATATAAAATAACCCTGCAAAAAAATCTGCAAACCGATGATGGGAGCAGCAAGGGCAGGACTGACCTATTCTTTTCTGAGAGCAGAGCTGTGCCTGCGTTTGGGGAAGAATCCTTCCCTTCAACTAGGACTAAACAATTCCCTTTTCCAACTGCTCTGGGGCTCCTGTAGCTCTTTCTCTGGCTGCAGCCTGTCCTCTGTGGCTCTGGTGTCCCCAGGACCGCGTGGTGGATCAGCTCGGGGACCAAATCTGTCCCTGGGCTGGGGACAAGGGCCAGCACACACGGGTGGTAGCTCTTTAATGTACCATCACTAAGATAAGTTGAAAAATGAGATTGCATAAAGCCTGCGTGCGTATTCTCAACCCTATAATTATCTCTAAAATATGGGGAGAGTAGCTTTGTAACTTCATTAAGGCCTCGCTCAGCTGCTCAGCCTTCAATAGGTGACTGTGTTTAGGGAAATAACACTTTGTCTGGAGTCTTTTAAAGTCAAACGGCTGAGCTGGCATTGGTAACTGGCTGAGCACCTGGGAGCAGGTTGCTAAAATGCTAAACAAGCTTCTGACAGCATCTCTCCTGTAAGGGCAGAATCTCTTCTTCAGATCGTTATTTGTGCTGTTCAGTCACCAGGTCCTTCAAAGCAGGGAACTGTTTTTTTTTTGTTTTGTTTTTGTTTTTTGAGATTTAGAAGCAGCAAAGCTTGTCTTGGTCCACCTTCTGGGTAATAAAAGCGAGGTTTGGGGGTGACCCCTGCGCTTCTACGGCTGGGAAGGACTCGGTGTCTGGTCACTATCAATTCTGTAGCTGCTGCTGTTTTTTGTGAGATGAGGGACACGAGTCCTTCTTATGGCAAGAACCTTATGTAGCACATCCTGCAAGTTTTCTTTCATTGACTGAAGAAAGTATTTTAAAACCCATTATTTTCCTACCCTTTGTGCCAAGCTGAAGGCAGACGTAAATTAAGTGTAAAATCTAAGAAACCAGAGAGGAACGTGCTGCTTGCTGGCTGGATTGTCTTGTAACGGATTTAAAAAATAAAAATAAATCTTGTCAAGACAAAATAATTGCGTATGTGTCTCTGTGACTTGCTGCTAACTCTGCCTCAGTGTTAAGAGCTTCATTGATCACGTCGTTGGAATCGACGCCTCAAAAGAGACAAAGCTGAAGTTGTGAAATAACCTCTTTTCTTCTTTTAAATCGACTGTTTGAGTGTCTTCTCTCGAGCTTTAATCCCAGACCTCAAAGCCAGACCTTGGTGGGCTGGGGTTTTTCCGGGGGTGTGGGGTGCTGCATCCCTCCTGGGAGAGGGATGGAGCGGGGCTGCCCAGGGATGGACCCCGGGGTGACTCATGGGCAGGACACCAGCCCTTTTCCTCGCCTCTGGAGAGCCCGTGTCATCCCTCCATGTCATCCCTCCGTGTCATCCCTCCGTGTCATCCCTCCGGCCCCCGGGAGAGCCGCCCGCATCCCCGGGGTTGAGCATCCCGAGAGGTTTCTGCGCCCTTCTGAGGAGGAACCCACCTTAATCACATTTTCCCCTTGGAAACTGGCTCTGGGCTGTCCTAATGCAGATGTTGAAATGTTTTTGAAATGCAGATGTTGTCAAAAGGCAGATGTTTAGAAGCTGAGCTGCTTCCCTTGCGTGTATCCCTCGTGGAAAGCCGGTAGAGACTCAGACTCGCTGTTTCTCTGCTATTTCTCTGTCTGAGCTTTTTCCATGCATCGTACATTCAATTATTAAAAAACCCCTTTCCAGACCAGGGAAAGGCAGCAGTTAAAGAAATGAAATGAAGTCACCCTAAAGCTGCCTATACCTCTGTGGTCAAAGCTCAGTTCTGGGCTCCCCAGTTCCAGAAGGATGGGGAAGTCTTATGAGAGGCTGAGGGAGCTGGGGTTGTTTAGTCTGAGGAAGAGGAGGCTGAGGGGAGACCTCATCATGCTTTATAACTACCTGAAGGGGGGTGTAGAGAGGCAGGGGTCGGTCCTGTCTCACAAGTCACAGGAGACAGGACAAGGGGCAAGGGCCTCAAGTTACACCAGGGGAGGTTCAGATTGGAGATTAGGAAACATTTTTACACAGAAAGGGTTATCAAGCCTTGGAATGGGCTGCCCAGGGCAGTGGTTGAGGCACCATCCCTGGAGGTGTTCAAAAGACGAGTTGACGTAGTCGTTGGGAATATGGTTTTGTGATTTTTGTCAGGATGGTTGGACTAGATGGTCTTTAAAGGTCCCTTCTATGGGAAATTCCATCTCAACATGAGGAGGAACTTCTTTCCTGTGAAGGTGGCAGAGCCCTGGCAGAGGCTGCCCAGGAAGGTGGTGGGGCACCTCTGGAGACATTCAAAGCCCCCTTGGACATGTTCCTGTGTAACCTGCTCTGGGTGGCCCTGCTATGGACGGGGTCACAGGTACTGAGTATGCACATCCCCATGCCTGGGCACGTGGGGTGCTCAGCTGTTCCCTCCATGTCAGAAGCACTTTAAAAATCTATTCCTGCTTTAACTGTTGTTTGTTGGCACATCTTGCCAGGCTGTCCTGGGCAAGATACCTCAGAGAAGGGTGGGAGGATGTGCTGTGAGCTTGCAGGGTATTTATCTTTCTTTATTTCTATTTATTTTTTGGGCTGGTCTGCTGCCATGGGTCCGCGCCATTTGTACTTGGCAAGCTCCAAGCGTTTCTTAGCAGGGACCATCAGTCCTTCCCTCCCTTCTCTTTGCAGTGTGACCATCTCCGTGCCGAGAAGTAATTCCCTGGTATCTGTCCTTGGCTGGAACAGGGACCTGGGGGCTGCTCCCTCCCCACAGCCACAGGCTTTGTAAGCCCCTGGAGCCAGGCTCTTCCTGCCCCAATTACACCTTGTGGAAAAGTGAAACCTGAAGTTGCTCATTATTGGATTTACCTCCAAGAATGCGATGTCCCCGAGGAGCACAGAGTGGGCGCTGGATAACGAGGCTTCTGTTTATCAGGTGGTTTAACAGCAGGGAAGGGCCTTTACGAATGTTCAGTCTTAAAAAGCTTGTTTTCCTCTATTTTTATATCCGGATGACTTAAAATGTTGGTGAGTGAGAATGGCTTCTGGTTCCTGTGCCGTCGGGAAGCAGTGGTGTGCAGGCGGGATGGCTGGCTGCAGGCTCCTCTTCAAATTCATCCCATTTGGGTCTCTCTTAGTAGCTTTTGGAATTTCAGAGAGCTGCTGGAGAGTGGGTAAGGCAAATATAATCCAGCATTTCTTCAATTTGCTTGCGCCCTCCTTTTTCCAGAGGGCTGCATTAGTGTGCAGCTGGCACCGAGCCACCTCCTCCAAAAACTTCTCTATTTTTAGACCATTGTAATGCGAGTGAAGATCAAGCCCTCTGCTCGCACGGTGCTGTGAAGTGAATTGTGGAAAAGATGGTGGGGGATTCAATGTCCGGCAGTAAAATGCCAACGTGAAGAAACATCTCTGGGAGCTGCTGGGATCATAAGAGTAAACTGGGGAGTCCCTTGATGTTGGAGATCAGGGCATCATTTCCCCACCTGGAGCACGGTGTCCAGCTCTGGAGTCCTCAGCACAGGAAGGACATGGAGCTGTTGGAGCGGGGGGCTCTGCTGGGAGGGGAGGCTGAGAGAGTTGGGGGGGTTCAGCCTGGAGAAGAGAAGGCTCCAGGGAGACCTTCCAGCCCCTTCCAGTCCCTAAAGAAGGGGGGCTCCAGGAAAGCTGGGGAGGGACTCTGGATGAGGGAGGGGAGCCCCAGGAGGAGGGGGAAGGGTTTGACCCTGCAAGAGGGGAGATGGAGCTGAGATGTGGG
>BJBW01011096.1:0-15881 GCA_004320125.1 Scolopax mira | reverse complement strand
TTGGAGCACCTCTGCTACGCGGACAGGCTGAGGGAGCTGGGGTTGTTCAGCCTGGAGAAGAGGAGACCTAATAGCAGCCTTCCACTACCTGAGGGGGCTACAGGAAAGCTGGGGAGAGTCTGTTTACAAAGGCCGGCAATGACAGAACAAGGGCTAATGGATATAAACTGGAGAAGAGCAGATTTAGATTAGACATTAGGAACAAGCTCTTTCCAATGAGGGTGGTGGAGCACTGGACCAGGTTGCCCAGGATGGTGGTTGAGGCCCCTTCCCTGGAGACATTCAAGGTGAGGCTTGACGAGGCCCTGGGCGACCTGGTCTAGTTGGAGGTGTCCCTGTGACCGCAGGGGGGTCAGACTAGATGACCTTTGAAGGTCCCTTCTGGCCCAGATCATTCTATGATCAGTAAATTAGAAGTATCTGTCAAAAAAGTTTCATTTGCCAAGAGCCTATTTGGAATCCTCTTGCTATCAAAGCTTCCATGCTGCTTTTTTTCCAAACAACAAACTTATTATTTACAAGTCATAATTTATTTTTAGTTATGTTTTTATTTCACACTAATAACGAAGAACCTTTTCTCCCAGTGAAAGAATGTCTTTCCAGCAGCTCAGCTCATTCTGCCAGCAATGTGGGTGATTAAGAGCTTTCAGAGATAATTAATCGTCTTCATAGATTTCCTCCTGCCCTTGCTCCAGACACGTTAGAGATTTAATTGAAGAAAGTGCTTCACCATGATTATCCAATAGCTTCACAATACTGATAGCAAGTGAAGCTTTCTGATTATCAGTAGTGATTACTACTACCTTATTTATGATAAGCTTACAGTTGTCCTTGGTAAATAAACATATAGAGCTAGTTTACTGGTTTGAGTGGTTTGCTGGCTTCTTGATGCATAGGAAAATATCTTGTGACTAATGCATGGGACAAGGATCAGAAGGAGCTAGTTCTACTGTTTATTTTATTTCACACTTCCTTGTTAGTTTTCCAGAATCATGCTTTTGGGAAATTGAGTGCCAAATCCTTGTTACAAGGTTTAACTTGCATTTAAAACAAGTTGCAATGCCAAAGAAGGCAATCTAGAACTGCAAGCTTTGTCCCCCTTCCGTCTGAGACTGTTGATGTTGGAGGAGCCAGTCTGTCTGGTCTCCTGGAGCCACATGTGCTTGTTCAGAAGGATTTCTAGGCAGTGCTGTGGAAAGAAAAAAAAAAAAACGGAGAAAGGGAACTACATTACAGGTTACGACATGGAGACATTAACTCCATTGGAAGACTATTACGCAACAGCAGTGTCAGTCTATTGCTAAAACAAGGCTTTTCTTTTCTCCTAGCTATATCCTAATTATTGTAGATATTATGGGCAATATCTTTCTATGTTGTTGATAGACTCCATACTAGCTAGAGTTTGTGGTGATGGGTCTTTTGTCTTGTCAGGGAAGTGTATTCTAATATAATCTACTGTAGTTAAAAGGCATGCTTAAAATTTCATGCAATGTCTTTTTGAAAAATTCTGTAATTCTTTCTCTTTAGTAAATGTGTTATCTCAAGAGGTTAGACAGATAGATAGATGTGAACATTTGTACAAGTAACATTTCAGGACCTGCTAAACTTGTGGAACCTCAGAGAAGTCCTAGCTTGCTTAATTTTGTTTCAAAACCATTTTTTAAAAGTTGGAATTGTATTTGCCATGTTTATAAGACCTACAGGATATGTGGTACCCTTACTGACATTTGTTGCAGCATGTAGTGTATAAACTTACAGGACTTCACAGAAGCAGCAGCAGAAGGTAGTTTATTCTGGACTGCCAGAATACTCCAGATAAGACTGGGAGTGCTTATCCTACTTGGACTTTTCATAGAAACATCAGGTAGGAAGTGGATCCAAACTGACCTTATCTTACTGTTTGATAGTTTTCTAAGAACTGTAAACTTATATGAATACAGGAGTCTTTTTTTGTCTTTCAGTGATGTATTTTGGTCTCAGTGATGGTTTTTGTCTTGTTATTGGCGTTGAAAACTTTTTTTAATTATGTATTTTTAAAATATCTATGTGTGAATTTCATTTTTAGAATCTTTACTCTGTATTATCTGTAACTAAAGGCTTTACTTTCCAGGTCACTAAGATCTACTTGCATAATAAGATGTTGCATTTGTTTTTAATTTAAAATGTTGTATGTGGCCTTGGGTAATTAAAAACACTTCTTGAAATATGGTGTTTGTAACCATATCATGCTAGAATTGCTTCTGCTGATCATGAAGAATTGAATAATATTAATTTGTCATGTAGGGTGTTGACTCAAACACAGATGAGTTCAATTCAGATGACAGAGGTTGTTACAAAACCCAGCTGTTGACTCTGCACCTTGTTCCACAAGTTGCTTTTTCTATGGCAGGGATGGCTGACCCAGGAAGCAATTCTTTAACAACCACAGTTTGTAGCCTGATTTATTGAAGTAATCCAATGGTGACTTTTAAGTTGTTTTAATGTACTGGGTTGGCAACTGTAACAGTTTAGGAGCAGCTTCCTGTGCTTCATCAGTGCTAGTGTAGTAGTGGCAGTCTTTAGAGAAGAGTAAATGCCTGGTAGGATGTTTAAGCTGCCTGTATTGGTGGGTAAATATTCCCTGCTTCTGATTCACAGCTAATTTGAAAAAAGAATCTGTGCAATGGTCTGCCAGGAGTTGCAGAATAATTGCAGACAACTGCTGGCAAGATACCCTTTCTATGGCTCCAAACAATTCATCTCAAACTAGGGCAATTTCCTTCAAAAGCTTTTGTTGATAATCAAATCCAGAGAAAAGGAGGAACATTAAAACAGGTACTCTTCTTTGGGGTTTCCATTTTGCTGGGATTGGAAGATGACCAGTTCTTAATCATTTACCATTTTTGAAAAAGGTACAACAGGACCTTTTTCAAAGGACCTTGGAAATTTATTGGCCACAGCTGATCCTGTTCAACAAATTACTCGGGTGTTAAATGGGGAGCTATTCTAACAAGGCTACCAGGTAGGGCTGCTTGGGAGGGAATAAAAAAAATGGGCTTGGTTTTGGGTGGTGGCATTGTTGGGAAGGCTGCCAGTTTTCTTTGGTTTCCTTTGTTTCTCTCTTAGGATAATACCTTGCTGAGCTCACAAGATAACTCTGAGGATTATGGACTTGGTTGAATTCTTACTACAGTCAGGAAAGTTAACATTGATAGTAGGTGAAAGAGACAGCCTTATTTTAATAGGTTAGTGTTTAAAATAATCTCAAATTAGGCTTTTTGTTTATTTATATTTAGATAATTACTGTGTAAATTTTAGATTTTTGCCTTTGGAACAAAATTGTTCTCTCAAGAAGTGGTCCAAATAGCAGAACTTAATTTTATTTTTGTTTTGGATTGTGCATTTATAGCCTTTCTTTGGAGTTATTTTATAGAGGTAAAAAAAGAATGTGAATATCTTATATCTACTGAACTTGTGGACCAGATGCTTCTCTTGCCTTTTTACTCCTGTAGCAGGATTGAATTCCTTGCACTACAGCAACTGTAAAGTCATTACACTGCGTTTGAAACAAAATGCCGAAACGGATGACCTTTTGCTAGGACTTTTTGTTGTTTGTATTACTAAGGCTTATCACCATCTTTCAGCAAAAAAAACAGTTTAATCCTTAAACATTTGTACATATAGTATCTGTTCAGAATTGTCTATTGTTATCTCTGTGTTCTCATTGATTATAATGCTGGGCATCTCCATAATGCCTGCTCTTTGCCTCTTGGATCTTCATTGTACAGGGTAGCTGTTATCTTCCTTGCTGATAGCATATCACCAATGGTACCAGTTAGGAGCTGAAAACACTTCTAGCAGAATGGAAAGTTCCACTTTTGCCAGGATGACTCACTAATGAATTAACCCCTGGGATATTCTGCCCAGATTAGAGATGCTTCCTGTGCCAACTGAAGAAAGAGTTCTGGGAAGATACTATTGTATAACAAAAGAAAACTTTATTGGAAGAATTTTATCTGCCTTGTAAGAATTATGTTTTCTAGTACCATATATCTTGGAAACTAACTGAAAAATAACTTTGGAGGGGGTTGCTTCTCTGAATAAACATCTTCCTTTGCTATAGCAGTAAAAGGACAACTGCTTTTAACACCACAAGCATGGCCTTGTAATAGGAGTGTGTGGAGGCAAGCAATACGGGAGGCAGTAAATATCTTTTTCTCCCAGCAGGCCATAGACTTTTGGCTTTTAATAGGTCACTGTTCAAATATAGCTACCAAGTGGCCATTTGAGAGGGAAGGATTTGGTTTTGGGTGGTGACAGGGGTGGGGAGGGCTGTTGGGACCATGAAGAGGCACGGGGAGACCGTGCTGCAGAAAGCTCTTTGTGTGCCACTCAGACATTGCTGAAAGCCAGTGAGTGGCTGGAGTGTGGTTTCAGTGTCCCAGCCTGGTGTGGCTGGAGCATCTGTAACTCATGACTTCAGCAGATTTGTCCCATGCATTTCAAGAAACCTTTTGATGCCTTCATAGTGCTGGGGGTGTGATTTACTCTTTATCAAGGAATCTTTCCCAGATCTGTAAGATTAAACTTAGTGTGTATGTAGCAGACTTGAACCACGCAGAGTGGTTCTGTACACTGAAAATGTGTGATGGGTGTGAGTTTCTCTGGTGAAGAGGTGTAACAAGGCCTGGAAGCTACAAGGAAGTTCCAGAATTTGAGATTTAACTCCTAGTAGTTTGAGAGAAAGAGCTTTTCCTGCAGAAACCTTCTCCCTTCAGGACAGGGAAACAGTAAAAGATTTTAAGCTGTAAGTGTTGTTTGGGTTTCTGGTTAGTGATCTGTTAACATTTGGTTATTTTAGACTTGGTAACTGTTTACTTAAATACCAAAATGCAGGTATTTTTATTCTCCAGTGGTGCTGCTTCATTGATTTCCTCTCAGATGTACACATGTGTAGGGATGACTTCTGCTTTTTACTCCAAAGAGTGGCAGTTCACACAAAATACAAAAAGTTAGGTAGCTTTGTTACCAGAGTCTGTCTTTTTGGCTTGCTAGCTCAGTCTGCTATCTGTGTAGGGGAAAAAATGGGAGCTGAGTTATTACAGAATTGTCATAGAATCATAGAATTGTCTGGGTTGGAAGGGACATTTTAGATCATCCAATCCAACCATCAACCTAACTCTACAAACCTGTGACTTGGGAGAAGAGACCCTTCTTCTACAAAGTCTGTGACAGACACTGTAACTGTGCAGAATGAATTGGGGGGCATGGTGCAGAAAGGAATATTACTTTGTACCAAAGATGGACTTGAACAAGACTGATTGTATCCATGTTTCTTGTCAGGAGAAGTGGCACTAAAAGTGGGGGGACTGTAAAACCACTAAAAAATTGTATGTTAAATGTTCCTGTTTGTGGGTGGGAGCCAGGATGACAGGGACCAGTAGTGCCTCTCTTTATTCCAACTTAATATACGTTAACCTTGATTGACTGTGGTGAGTATGTTTATTGATTGTTGTGTGAATTCTTCTCGTTCACCATGACCTTTTGTTGAGCTAAATTTCTTTTTTCTTTTGTTTGCCTCTCACCCCCCCTTTTTTTTTTTAATAGAAGCTACAAAACCAACTTTGTTCTAGAGACTGCAAGCAATTGTTTTGAAAATGAACATGCTAAGTAAATACAGGTTCAAACCATATCTCTGCTTGGGAAAGTTTGTGGTCTAAATTTGACATAGACTGTAGTAAGCAACCAGAGAACTGCCATATGGAGGAATGGCAGCTTTTGCGTTAAGATCATCAAACTAAGCTAACAGCTTAGTTTACAAATTTCTACTGAGCAGTGTCTGCAATTCAGCAGCAGAAAAGCATGCTTCATGGGGAGGCTTGAGTGAGAAAAGGATGGTGAGAACCGTTTTTGAGTGCATGTGCAAAAGGTAGAGGTTGGGAAACGCTGCCTGTAGGAAAGAGACATAAATCCAGGTGTGAACAAAACAATTTAGTTTGTTACTCGAAGATGAAGTGACTGGTGGAACTGGTTAAATCAAATGCTTTCAGCATTTCATTAAACAAATGCTGTCTAAGGAAAGTCAAAGTAACACTAACCTTTTTTTAAAAAAAAGTAAAAAATAATTTAAAATAAGGGAAATCAATATGATTATCATCTGTAGATCTTTTCACAGTGTAGAATAGATGTCAGCAACACTCTGGCATGTTGTACTACACTCTGCTTTTCTGTCCCAAATTAAACTTTAAGTGTGAAAACACAAACAGTGCAGAATCCAAGCTCTGTTGTTTCTCAAAGAAGCAAGATGCTATCATGATATTCATGGCATGTTGCCTCTACATAGTAGCCTCTAGTAGCTAGAGGTATCTCCTGCAGAGTACAGAGACACTGGCAGCCCATAACAGGGAGCTGCTCCCTCTCAGGGGACTGTGGCTGCCAAACCTCAGCCCTGTTACACACTACTCAAAATCAGTCCACTGGCCACCTGTGCCTTACAGCTGCAAGTGGCTGACACCCATTTGAGGGTGACCTGCTTTACAGGAACAATTTAGTTATCCATACAGGAGAAGCTAATAAAAATTACTTTCAGCTTCCAAATCTCTACAAGGATTTGAGTGCTGTTTTTTTCTGACATAACTCTGTGATAAGCAGAGAAGTGGCTCTGGTAATGTCAGAAGATAGCAGGCCTTAAACAGGGTAATCTGAAGAGGTAAAAGGGGAAAGTAACAACTACATGGTTATTGAGGACTGTATGCCCAGAAATAAAGAACAGCTGGCTACTATTGTTTTATATAAAATAAGCCTCTTGCACCACCTCAAATTACAGGATGAACAAGGAGGAAAATATGGAAGGAAAAGAGAATGATGGTGGGGGGAAATAATCAGGTGAACTGGGAATAACCAGCTAGTATCTCACAATCTTGCTCTTTTAAAGAAGTGTTGTATTTAATTCTCTTATTATGGATAGATAGAGGAGAAATCCCTGAAATCCTATTTCATTTGAAGGAGCTGGGCAAAGTGCTGTTGCTGCAGACTCTCAGTACTTCAAGTAAATCATCAGTAGTGATTATTTAGATCTTTCCTGTGGTGACACAAAGATAACATTTTATTAGATAAGTTCCTGTGTCTCTTCATCAGTTTGGCTGTGTTATTGTGTGTAAAATTACAAGCTGTATTTTCATTCGGTTGGAACCTATGTGAACAGCTCTTTACCTGTGTGGAAAATAATTACAAGTTCTTCTGTGTTCGTAGGTTTTGAATGCAGTCTGAGTCCAAGAAGTATGAAGAGATGCCTTCTCTATACTGGGGGATGGATCCTGTATTTTCTGCATTTGCACGACTCTATATTAAAGATATAAAAGAAATGAGAGAATCTAAACAAGTGCCAGGTATGTACTTATGTGCTGAATATGATGCATACAGAATCGTAATTGATTTATGTTGTGCTCTATCAAGCAGTTGTAGAACACTTGATGAACACCAGTAATTTTCTGTGGTCCTAAGCTCAGTGATCTTAATATGTTTAACAGTTCTAAGAACAACTCTAAGAACGAGGTTGTATGAGAAATCTGTGAAAAAAAAAAAATGTTTGTTCTAATGGCTTTTCTTCCTCTTATATATATAGAGAGAGATAGACAGATACAGAACTTCTTTTGTATTAAAGCAATGTTGTGTTTCCTCTGTGTGGTAGTGCTTCTTAAAGTCTGATAAAGTTAGTTCTAAAAATGCTGTGTATGTGTTAATATCTTCCCTCTGTCTCTGTAACATTTGAAAAGGATTTTATGCCTCTTCTCTTTGCAAAGTTTTGATGGTTGATGACATTGCTTTGTCTATGTATTTAGCTTTTTGCTCTGGATATTATAATAATGTATTATAAAACAGACACAGGTTTTGAGGTTTTGTCTGCTTAATTTCTAGATATCTAGAATATATCTAGATTCTATATCTAATATGACATTCTTCATGCATTTGAACAATCTCATTGTAAATTCTGGCATCTGAGCTGAATCTTACACCACACCTTTTATTTCCTAACCATTGTTGGAAATTGTGTGCTTTACAGTCTCTTTCCTCCTGGTTTCCAGCCAAGATCACCCACATGTGTACATTGTCTAAAGCAACATGAGTCTGACCTTGAATTTCTGTTTTCATTTCAAAGACTTTAAATAAATTGCAGTATGTTTTCTGCTGTAGAAGGGTTCATTACTCCAAACTGAAGCTTTACAAGTTGCAAGATTATCAGGGATGAACCCAAGGAACTTAGAAATAATAAGGAAAAGCGGTAAACTCTGTATGTGTGTGTTTTGGTTTGGTTTTGGTGGTGGTTTTTTTTCTTCTTCACAGAGTCCAGGTACATCTGTTTGGCTCTTTAAATATGCTCTGCCTTGTAGATTTTGCTATTCTTATTTGGTGCTATTCTTGCAGAAATGAAGGACTAGTGTTCTTTTTGCTCTTCTTGCAATAATTATGTACATAAGAACTTTGCAAGCTGTGAAGCTCAGTATATATACATCTTTATTGTTTAATGTGATGAGAGACTTGTCTTCAATCGATTGCAACAATTAGGCTACAGTCTGTTGTTGATGTTTGTGCTAGAGTGAGTGGTACTTGGAGGCCTTTATAAAGAGTGCAGTCTTTGGTGTAGCAACTGCATCTGGTAAAAAATGTTCCTGCTTTAATTAGACACATTTTAATTGTTTTCAAACAAAATACAAAACAATTCAATGTCACTGAATTTCACTGAATTTTTAGAGTTGGAAGGGACTGTAGAGATCATCTAGTCCAACTCCCCTGCTGAAGCAGGATTGCCCAGAGCTAGAGCATGTTACTCAGGACTGTATCCAGGCGGGTCTTGAAAATCTCCAAAGAAGGGGACTCCACGACCTCCCTGGGCAGCCTGTGCCAGGGCTCCGTCACCCTCACTGTGAAGAAGTTTTTTCTCATATTTGAGTGGAACTTCCTATGTTCCAGCTTGGGGCCGTTGCCCCTCGTCCTCTCACTGGCAACCACTGATAAGAGTTTGGCTCCCTCCTCCTTCAACCCACCCTTTAGATACTTTTAAGTATTGATAAGGTCTCCCCTCAGCCTTCTCTTCTCCAGGCTAGAGTCCTACTCTCTCAGCCTCTCCTCATAAGGGAGATGCTCCAATCCTTGAATCATCTTTGTTGCCCTTTGCTGGGCTGTTTCCAGTAGTTCCCTGTCCCTCTTGAACTGGGGAGCCCAGAGATGGATGCAGTATTCCAGTTGTAGCCTCATCAGTGCAGAGTAGCGGGGGAGAATGACTTCCCTCGAGCTACTAGCCACGCTCTTTATGCAGCCCAGGATTCTGTTGGCCTTCCTGGCCACAAGACCACACTGCTTGCTCATTGTCATTTTGCTGTCTACCAGGACCCCCATGTCTTTCTCTTTGGAACTTGTCTTCATGATGTTTATTGCTAGCTTTTTATGAATTCACATTTCTTGTATACTGACTCAACTCTAAAATTTCAGTAGCTTCTAAGACATGGAAACCAATATACCGTTATTGTTCTGTGAAGATCACAAGAAGATACAGCTTAGCCATCCCTTTGGGTTAAGAACTTCTGAATACATTCTTTAAAACTATTTGGATTTCAGAGGTTTAACTGAAACAGTTTGTAGGTTTGTTCTTATTTGTGTTACAGGTTTCACTTCGGACAGCTTGAACTTAAAATTTTGACACAGTCCACAGTATCGACTCTTCTTTATTTCTAACACAACAGGTTAGTCTGATCTTTTCTTTTGTAAAAACACTATAGTATGTAATAGTATCTCAAGACTGAAAAAGGAAAAAGATAGGCCAGAGACAACTTTTCATTCAGCACTAACACACTGACATTTCTAGTTTTCTTTTTCAGTTCCGACTATTTTGTCAAGATGAAATAAAAATTTTCAAAGCTTTCCTGCAGCTGTAACAATTAGCCACCATTGGTTTCTTTCAAGTTCTAGATAAAAGTTAATTTTCATTTTTCTTTGACTTTTATCTCCAGTATCAAAGCAGTTCAGAATCCAGACTCCCTGTCAGCTTACCAGGCCTTTCTGCCTAGAATTGGTTGTATCATTTAAACTATCTGGGGTCATAAAAAAGAAGACGCCCCACATTGCTTACAGAAGGAGGAATGTGTGAACTGGAAGTGAGATTTTGCTATGAAGGCAGTTGGAAGGAAAGCCTATCAGGATCTACAATTAAAAGAGAACAGAAATGCTAAGTTAGTGAAGGTAGCCCTGGGTAGAACTACTTTCTGCTAACACTTAGGTAAAAGCAGATTAGTCATGCGTTATATCTAGATGGGCTTCACCAGAGGACAAAATCCCTCTGGAACCCTACCTAACAGCACCATGAAGATGAAAAGAGTGTGAAAGGCTGAAACAGCCTTAGGAGATAAAATAGTCACAAGAAACATTCAAAAGGTTTAACTTTCAATTGTGGTAAAAGAAACTCCTGAATAATTCCAAAGCTGGCACCTGCTTCATCATTTTTATTTTTTATTAATAAACAGGACTGTCAAGACTGTCTTGTACCAAGGTCTTAAAGTAGCAGCTTTAATAGGAGTTCAAGGAATTTATAAAAAAAAACAAACAATGTGGACTTGTGATCAAGGTACTTTCTTCTGATCCTAAGGTAGCTAGCTATTCATTAGACACAACTTCAGTGGATTTCTTAATGGATAGCATCAACTGAGGCACCACTCAGTTACAAGTTACAGTTTACTCACTTACAAAGAGTAAAAGTTATTCACATTAAAGCTAAGCAACTATCCATCACATTGGAAAGGAGATTGATACCACATAGTCCAAATAAAGGATTCTAGGCACACCAACGCCCAACATGATGCAAAAATAAAGATAACCTCTTTAACTATTTTTAGAAAATGCTTTGCTTTCAAAAAACAATGGCAACATTTAAAAAATTTAGGTGTCCAGTCCTTTATATAAAAAAAATAATTAATTTTTACATACAAGCCACACTCGGTCCATAAAAACCCCAGAACTATCAGCCCTTGAAATACCCGTCAGAAGAGATTTTCCTAACTAGAATACAACAGGCAGGTCACCTGCACTCTTGTACCAGAAATACATTAGAACCACTACAGAATTCAAGTTTTATCTTCATAACAAGATTTTTAAGTGTACCTAATTGATGCTTTGGCTAGATGATGTGCAAAATGATCTGTGATCTACTGTGCTGCCCTTGGTAATAAATAGCTCCAGTGAGTGGTTAGCTATAGAGATGATTTAAAAGACTGATTGATTTTAGAAAAAACATTGAAAAGGGTTATTAGGAGCCATTCTTATATTCATGAATGGAAACTATTAAGAATTACAAGCCAATGGATTTGTTGCCCTTTTGAGCAAATACATTTACTGAAAGAGTGTGCAAGTGAGTAAAGAAACATATGATCTCCCTTCAAAGGGAGATCTGCAAAGTTTCCAAACAAAACAGAAGTAGTACTTAATTTGCAAACACACTGAATGTAGATAGGCAATTAACAGCTACAACAAACAGTTGTTATATGACATTAAAACAAGATTAAGGAATTCAGTGCCTGTCCTCAGCTAGCATACAAGACTTTTTCACGTACAATAAACAGGAACATTGCATCTTCAGGATAACAGAAGTGCTCTGCCACAATTAACAACAGAGGAAATGTTTTTTGCAACTCTACCCATATAGTTTGCACAGAGAATGACTATCAGAACCACAGCACAGTAGCAATACAAGTAGTCAGAAAAAATCCAGCCACCGTTTCTAGAACTATAATTGCACACACAGTCATGCTAGCCATTACCTGCTGTGAAAGGAGCAACTGTGAAATACAGAGAGATGATTCATAAATTTGACTCACATCTTTCTTTTGCTCAACTAGAGACCAATCCATCTACACTTATATCTGAAGACCATGTAGCTAGTCAAGGATAATACAGGTATGCAAGAGGGTGCAAAGGTCCTTTTTCATTCCCAAAACAGCAGAGGCTTTTCTTCTGTGCTATTTCTTTTCTCAAGGTACTTACTAGCAGAATAAGGATTTCAGTGAATTCTTGAGTCATTCCTCCAGTTTATAAAGGTCTGGTCACCCAATCAGGGAACAAAACAAACACATAAGACTCTGATGAGCAATTACCAGCTTTAAATAGGTAGAACCTGCAACAGACCACTTGTGTATAATCCACAGGTATTGTTTGTCCTAACAAATTACTTCTGAAAAATGAATAGCAAGAGTTCCTCTGAGTGCTATGGCAGCATCCCACATGACCAGTGAAAAATAAAAAAAGGGAAGTCAACTGTAGACATTAGATGCTTAAAAAAGAATTAAAGAATTTTACTTCCTATAGTTTGCTACCAGTTCAGCATTGCGTACACGAAATTCATTAAAATAATGTAAATTTTTCATTATACCCTTGTTACAGAAATTCTGGCAATAGCTAATATATGTACATATATGTTTAGATTAGAAGACTGATAAATATGCTATTGTTTATGTAAGCTTTAATCTCCGTGTTTTAGAGAAAAATATCAAATGAGCAAACCTCTTAAAAAATCTTACTGTGTATGCTTGAAATTTGAAAACATTCCTTTACCAGTGTGTCAAGAGCAGTGAGAAAATATCCCTAAAATGTGATATATTTCAATATAGAAGATAACTGACATACATAAATCTTTTGAATCAAAACATAAATTGTAACCATTGTGTCTGAGATAGACAATCTATTTTTATTTAGGCACTTAACAAGACAGAAAGAAAACGGAATATTTTGTTCCATTTTAAATATAGCAATATTATGGGAATAAATAAATAAAATTGAATAAAGGTAAATAAGACACTCCTATTTTATAAAACCAAAATATGTTGTTTAAATTGAATGTTTTAACATTTAAAATTAGCTAGGGCTCAAAGCAAAGCTCATTTTCATTTTTAAGCATTTAAATGGCATAAGTAAATAACTTTGAGCCTTTTTTTCCCATTGAAACACCTCTTCTATAAAGTTTTGCTTTTCACAAATTGAAACACTGCAATTAAATAGCTTCCTGACTCAAAATTACCAATAAGCTCTTCATTTAATGCAAGCAACTTATTTTTTCCTCAAATAGCAATCATGTTGAACTCCTATTTATCACTGTCCATCATGGATAAGATTCACAGCCCATTTCTGTGTCCTGGATTCACATGACAAAACACCATTTCCCGCTAGTAAGTTCAGCAAAGATAAGCTTTTACTTTAAGTTCAGTGGCACAAAGCATCAACTGCTTTCCTCAGTAAGAGAGGATCTTGTCTATATTATGCTCTTAATTTTTTAATCTATATAAATAAGGTTTTGAGATATAAATGTTCTAGAAGCAAAACCTCATAATAAAAGCATGAACAAATCCTTAATTATAGTAACATAAAGAAGGAGGAATTTATGAAAAAATATTTCAGTGTTCAAAATACCTTCCTTTTTTGAGAAATCAGCATTAAGATGCCAAATAGTTCTCAACTTTTGACACTTAAGACCATTTCTTTGTGTCAGTTACTGGCAAAATAATAAAAACGACAAAGATCTTTTTTCTTGTTCTTTGCAAAAAAGAAAAAGTAACTTGAATTCTGTTTTGCTTTTTAATTTGTTCTGAGCACTGCATGAAACCAAAGCAAATTGTTCCTGCCTTCAGTGAAAGTGGCATGAAGACTTTATCTACCTACTTTACAACATCCTGACACCATGTGTGTAAACATCACAGAGTCCTGTTTTAACAGGATGGGAAGGAACTTAGGGCGTCGCCTTGTCCAACACCCTGCTCAAAGCAGGGTCAGCTTCTAGGTTGGAACATGACTGCTTAGCTGCAGAGAAACTTGTAGGAAAGAGGACATATGTCCTGGGGTTAAGGTAACTGAACTGAGGAGATCAGAACGCAACAGGTAACAATGTAAGAAGTTACATACAGAGCCATGAGGAATGTCTGGATTTCACAGACACCTATGTCAGAAGCAGATGAACTCTACAGACCGTTCCAGAAGAATAGGGAGGCTTTTTTGGAGAGTCAAGTTTTGCAAGGTCTGCATTGCCTAGGTAACTATCTCAGTAATAATTTTTAAAGTTGAGACTACCTAGGAAGCAGCACCAGAGTTAACGAGTTTGTATGCACCTGTAGAAAAAGTAAGAAAAATCAGGTAGAAGTAATTTTGAGCAAGTAGTTTATTAGTGAGGAGACAAGAAGGTGGTAAAATGGAAGAACCTGAAAGAAGAAAGGGGGTGGGAGGGATGGGGGATATATAAAAAGGCAGCAAACCATGTGATCAGTGTTATTTGGTGATCTCTGTAGAGCAGCCCAGAGCCTGAGCTATTTGGAGCAGGGCAATGACCATGGTTTTTATGCTGTATTAGTGTCTGACTTGCTACTGCAGTTAGAGAGACAGGGCATGTCTTTCCTGGAGCTGCCAAGGGAGGCCTGGCAGCTCTTCTCCTTGGAATGATGGAGGAACCCCTGGAAGGGTTCCTAATAACCTATTAACTTTTTCTTCTCAGGTTTCCTGCAACACACACCAGAGGCCCTCTCTTCACCTGGGACATCCACAGAATCTGCTACAGCTTCTGCAGGCCTACATTAATTTTTTTATCACAAATATATTTCATGAAGCCTATAATTAAGTGGTACCAGTTCAGTTAATCTCATTGTTTCCCAGGTATACAATGCAAATCAACTCCTGAATCAGTTTGTTCCTTTTCAGTTTAATAATATAGGAGTCATGGAAGTCAGAAAAGTCCCAATAAAAAAGAAATTATCTGCAGAAGTAAAACTATCACTCAGGAATACAACAGTGAAGAAAACTAATTATTTTAACTGACATAAAGGTGAATAAGAGGTCTGTTCAGCAGTCATTGGCAGTTCCAGGATTTGTTTTATACAGCTATAGGAATGAATATCATAAGTAAAGAGAAAAGGAGACACCCATATATGTTGAGACTATATTTGAAGTCTGTATTTAGAAACATGCCTTTTCAAATCACACTTTAACTGAGATCTCCTTAAACATTTGATTTCTCCTGTAACATTTTTTCTGCCAAACATACTATAATCACTATCAACCACACAGATTTTCTGGTAGTATGTTGCTTTCTTACCATTTCCCTAATTTTTTTTTCTTCTAAACAGTACCAACTACATTTGTGTCTGGCTGCACTCATCCTTTCATTATGTTTAGCTTTCTTTACTGTCTTAAAATGTATATACTGTGGGTTTTTTTAAAAAAAAGTAATCTTATCTTCCTGTCTTCTTTTCTTGTTCTTCCAGCTCAGCCATTATTAAACCATCAGGCTTCACAATTTATCAATTCCATCAATAAATGTATTTGGTTCCATTTTAGACAGAGTTATTCATAATTCTTTAAATGGAATGTCTTAGCATCCTCATAGATATCTATAGTAAAATATGTTATCTGTTAAATTAAACAATGTAACTTAGCAACACATTTTGCAAAGTATTCACAAGTCAGAACTGGTATACAAAACACTCACATGTAGAGACAGCTTTGCCCAGATGAATGAATGAAGGGGATAGAGATAAATGTGCATGTGTTTGTGGCTATGTAAATAAGAATGTCTGCCTATATGTAACAAACAAATAAATAAAAAAAGAAAATTAGTGTAATAGGTGTCGGAATTTTCTATGGAAAATCACTGTTGCACATACAGACAATTACTTTTGCTATCTTGACAAGAAAGAAATCTCTAATAATTAGAAAAATAGAAAATGTCTTACAGAAGGCTATCTAATAGACTGAGTAAATGCAATTTTATATGCCACAGCTTTGTTTTCACTGAATTTTTTTGGAGTTGGAAGGGACCATAGAGATCATCTAGTCCAACTCCCCTGCCAATGCAGGACCACCCAGAGCATGTCAGGGCA
>BJBW01011095.1:134303-148810 GCA_004320125.1 Scolopax mira | reverse complement strand
ATTTAATACATAAAAAATGCTATAAAATCAAGATGTCTATTTTCTTTTTGCAAAATTTTTCTATGCCAGGTGACATAACTCAGCTTACACTGTGTTGACACATTGGAGACACAGACATATGAACAAAGGGCTGAGGAATAGTGTGGTGTGATCCTGTAGCAGATGAACACCTCCAGTTACAAATGTATATAACCCTGCCCTTTTTACCTAGGAAATTTAAACAGAGTTTATTGTGGTGTAAGAGCTGGGCTGTGTTGGCTCTGTCTGGATAT
Source organism: Scolopax mira (assembly GCA_004320125.1). Classification (NCBI taxonomy): domain Eukaryota; kingdom Metazoa; phylum Chordata; class Aves; order Charadriiformes; family Scolopacidae; genus Scolopax; species Scolopax mira. The sequence goes on along the minus strand of BJBW01011095.1, from coordinate 148,538 downwards.
CTGGTCACTTTAAAGCAAAAGATTAAATGAAGTATTCATTCCTTCTATCACATTTTTAAAAGAAATCTTAGAATAATAGCGGGAAAATATTTCTTGCCTTTAAACAAAAGGACATGAGCCTCTAAGAGGAGCAAAGAGCTATGAAACGACAAAGGCTGAGTGATGGAAACTGTGTGCTTGGGTTTTCTTTAAAGAGAAAGCCATTTTTCTTCTGTTATGCTCTAATTCCTGCTATTTAAGAGCAGAAAAGAGTATCCCCTGCCGAGCATCTCTGCAGAAGTAATGAGGCACCTTGTTGACTGCTATACTGCATTGCTTTTTAAATAGAATTCATGATGGGGTACCATTTTAAAATCCTAGAGCAGACTTGTGCCAAACTCTCCAGCTACAAATGGAGCATCAGGGACCAGAATTACTGTTTCCTGCATTAAATCAGTGTGAATTCAGCCACGGATCAGATTAGTCTGCAAATTGAGCATCTGAGCCTGCAGGTTAGCTTGTCTTTTATTGTTTATGCTACCCTGAACTTCCAACACAAGGATTGTCCCACCACTGGAGAAGCCTTTGGAGCCAGTCTGTGCTATGCTTTACACCTGATAAAGTAGAGGGGTGCTGACAGAAGAATTGCCAGTGATGTCTTCTCTAGCCAATTTCTCTTATGTACTCAGGGTACAGTGTGCAAGTGTGGCTCAGGTACATTTTTTCCTGTCACATTCCTATGTTTTCAGCAGTAAGAAATGAAAAGCAAATGTTAAAAGATAGAAACAATGCCGTTTTGGATCAGGAGCACATTTCCATGCAGCGTTCTTTCAAGCAGATAGGAGAACATAATGATAAAATACTGTGACAATGGAATTATTTGGAGGTCAGAAATGCTTCAGATTTCATTCATTTTGCATTTATTTTAACAGGTCCTTTCTTTCCATGCTGTGATTTCCTTTTCATGAGTAATAACAATGCAAAGCAAACTGTCCTTTAAATGCTTTTCCGTTCATGAAATTCAGTTGCAGAGATATGCAAATGAGAGAGTGTAACTACCATTAGGATTTCTTCAGACCTTGCTTTCAACGCTATTGTTACCTACTGATACCCTGGGGAACTTTATTCATATTTCATACAATATACCACTGGCAGAAAATGTGGTCAGTTTGGGAGATCAGCTGTTGGGCTGACTGTGAATGTTTCAGCTACTTTCTTCTGTATCCTCCTACCTACCATGTAGGGCTTGAGCCCCAGCCTTACCTGAATGAAACCCTCACAGTTGTGCCATACTGTGTGTGTTTTCTGACAAACAGTCAAGACTTCATCCTTGAAGGCCTTGTTTCTACAGAGTTTCTTAAAACCTTGTGTAAACAGATGCATCCAATACTATTATTTTCCTTCCAGAGAACATGTATTTAAAAAGAAGAGATACTGTCCCTTTTCCTTGAAAAGGATCATACATGTGTCTCCACTAGATGTGGCAACATCAGCAACATCTGAGGAGCTAAAGGCACTCCCAGACTGAAACAAACACACCAGGCTCTCACCTCGGTCCAAACCTGAGTTCCTCTTACAACTCATAACCAGCATTATTGCTGATTTGTACTGATTCATAATCTAATATGAGCTAAAAAATACAGAACTGCAATTTTAATTACACATATAAATAATTTTATGGAGAGCTTTAATCAAGTTTTTCCTTCAGTTTTTTCTGAAAGTTTAAATTTCAGGCAAAAGTATCCATATAACCATCGTCTGCAGAGTAATTAAGGCTAATTCACTGTATGTAATTGAATTAAGCCAATTTCTTTTCCCATTGGATTATTTGGAGGTAGGATCAGATGCAGGCAGAGCAAATAGTTAGATTTTACCATTTTAAACTGCCCTACCCTTCTGAAGATTTTCCATTGCCAGACTATTTCCCCCTTCCACACCCCCCACACCCCCCCCCTCCACTGCAATTGACTAACCCCATGCCATGAAGCATTGAACTGCCAGCTAGAAAGGTTTTTTGGGATTTAGTGAAAAATCTCTGATGTGCCTTAGAGAAATCCTGTGGAGGTAGTATGCAAGGTCAGGTGGATCAAGAGCTTAATGAGAGCACTAATGGGAACATTTCCATTTTATGTATGTGAAATAATTAGGGGAGAAACTAATGAGGTTACATTGTCATCAAGCTGTGAGTTTTCCACCCTGTAAACTGTAAACTGGCCTCTTCAGCCTTACTTTGGCTTGCACTTAGGGGATTTCTTTCCTGAAAATTTAAAACTCTCTGTTTATATGCATATTGAAACAAGTTGAAAATGGTATAGACAACATGGAAGAGGTATAACACATAATTGCCAATATAACCAACTGCTGCTATCTCATTTGGTCTAATTTTAATACCACAGGCATGAATACAGCAAAAGAATACTTGAACATAGCTTTCAAAACCAACATTCCTAGAGGGTTTATTCTTCCATTGGAGTTTTAAAAGCCTTTTTATAAGACAGAAGTAGTTCAGCAACCATTTAGCTATGGTTTCTAGCTCATTATGGTGTACTCTCTATGTGGATTCTTCCACTTTAAGAGCCTTTCTGGAATGAGTGCCTGTTTATTAGCCATATCTTGAGCAGCGGCCATACACTTAAAAACATAGAGTTCCTTGTGAATGAAGAAGTTGTATGGCTTCTAAACCATTGCAGCAGAATAGCTGGGTTTTGTACAAATAAGATATTAGAGGTTTACTATCTTGCTGCTCTCTAGACTAATGAGTACTCATCACCTTATTAGAAGAGTCAGGAAATCAAAGCCTGTTACGCTGACAATGATTTTCTGGGCCATCATGTCTAGTCTCCTGCTGCTGCTACAGGCAGCCACATTCTACATTCTCATTCCTAGGTGATGAGTTTTCCCCATCTACATTTATCTCTGACAGGTGTTTCAGACTTTCACTCCTTACAAAGACTGGAATCTTTTTGGATGTGCTTATAACTGAGTTAGAAGCATAAGAATAGTCTAATTTATTAATGATTGAAGTTTCACAAAATGCAATGAATAAAGAATAAGAGGCAGTGCTTTAAACAAAGTAGGATTAGCAACTGTCTCAAAGAAGAATTGGAGTTTGCATGCTCAGAAAAATACAAGTTGGTACAATGCCTGAATATAAGAGATTAAACTGATATTTGCGAATACACTAAAGTCGACTTTGCAATGACTTTTAAGGACACCATTTTTTACCAATCTCTATGACTGGACAATGGACATCAGCTTTTATGATAACTCTATGCAGATATCCAAAGGTTTAACCTGTCAGTAAATCTTTTGAATATAATAAGTCTGGTATAAGTAAGTAGAAGTTGCTTTATTGATTTTAAGAAACATTTTTTTAATGCACCTGCACAAAATTGCTTTTATCTGTCCATTAATAAACTGAAGAATATCATAAGGCTGTGGTAATTGAGAATGCCTGCTTTTTGAATATTCACACAACACACTGTTGCTTTTGAAGGTTTTGACCATCTAGTGGGATGTCTTAGTTTACATCTTACTACTGCAATACTACCTTTTAACCTAATTTGACATTATTGGGTAATTTGTCTTTGATCTTTAAAGACATTTGTCCTTCTGCTTTTAGTCCATAGGACTACTTTATTTAACCTCTCCTGGAAATGAAAAATAAAACAAAGTCTTTAATGCTAAAAAATGAATATTCTTTATTTACGGTAAAGGAAGTAGTTTGCTGTGGTTTCCAATATGACATTTAGGCATCAGAAATCTATAAACAACAATTAGTTTGGCTTGTCTTAGGCATTTATGTAGCTGTTGAGGTTGACCTTGCTGAAAGCAACACTAATCACTGTATGAGTCTCCCTTGTGGATTCCCGTAGGAGCAGAACATTTACGTACAATAATTGATGATGTCAGCTGTCAGTCCTGTAAAAATCCTAATTTCTGACCCATTTACATAGCCTACTTTTCATGCCTGCTGCACAAACTTGTCAGAGATCACTTACAGGAGAAACAGTGCTGTGTGTGCACTTGATGAATAGGTAGGAAAGCACGAGACTGAAGTGTGTATGTGCAGGTGAATGGAGTTAGTTAATATTAGGGATCAAAATCAGCAGCTGATTTCTCAGAAAACACTGAACACTGGGTGTCTGAAATTCAGAGCATCCAAGTTGCAAAAAGAACAAATTCAAGCTTTTTTAGAGAATTCCTGAGCTAGGTGTAAATATTGTCTCAGAGTTATGGTCCAGTGAATGTATGTGTTCAACATTCAACCTATATATTATCCTGAATGTTACCATGGCTCCACAGTTCTCAGACTGGAGCTGATTCATGTCTAAGCAACTCATAGGTGAGGTTTATCTGTGAGGCGTTTCCTCAGGCACCTTCAACACGTGTCAATCTAGCTATCCAACTTTATCAATCATCTTTTAAATCTTGCCCATGTAGTTAAAGTCTGTCAAACCTTAGAGAAACCATTTGTCAGTGACCGAGTAAATGTATATTACTCAATATTCAGTGTATTCTGTAGGATAATACAGACTCTGAGAAGGAAATTCCCATGGTTTAAAAAAAGAAAAAGGCCCAAGACCGGCAGCTGAGCTTCTAGTAAAACCGAAAAGAGAAGATGGGTGTCTGAACCACAGTGCATCTTAAAAGGTCATGCTAAAAAGGATGTCCAGCCACAGAAAAACAATGAGCTACTTCTGAAGTACCAGAATTACCTGCCATTTCCCAGCAGACCAAAGCAAGCCTCTGCAAGGACTGGAAGACACCAGTGAAATCTGTAACACCATGGCCAGGGCAGGCATCATAACAACTTTGTTATCTTGGTTCCTAACACAAAAAGCAGAAGGATGTGAAAGACATGAGGAGATAATCCACCCAGGAATCTGAAAGATGAACTTCTCAGATGTCATTTAGCTTTGTTTCTTGTGTTTTCCCAAGGCTAGTAAGTTTATGTGGTTTGGGTTTTTTTACACCTAGAACTATCATTTGAGCTGACTGCGTCTTTCCTTTCTCGTTCCATTTTCATCTTCTATGTTGCTAAGAGGTTTCCATGGCAATTCTAATATTGGATTAAGGAAGACATACTACTGAGGCATCTTCTCTGGTGTTGCCTAAACCAGCATGTGCAGCTCTGCTGTGTGTGAATGGCCCAAACATGTTAAGAACTGCTCTCAGCTGATGTTGACAATGAAAAGATAGGAGAGTAAAATGATATAATATCAGCAGGCTGCAGGGGAAAAGCAAAATGCTACTGCTTTCATCCTTGGCAACATAGATTCATCCATTTTGATGGAACTACGCTAATTTCTACCATTTGAGAACCCAGCCCCAACAAATTGCATTTGCCACATTAATTCTATGAAAAGCAATACAATTACCATTGCCTGCATTGAAAACACCACTGTCCACTGATGTCAGAAAACGTTAATTCAGTTTCTCTTTACCGTAGCACTGGAGGCCTTCTGAATGGCATTCTTTCTCTTTATAATACCCAATATTCATATTTTCCTGCACGGCCTCTAACTGTGCCTAGTAAGAAATTTCAAACAGCTCAATAATTACAGTTTTGCTACAGAAGCATTATGCCTTGAGTGGGACTGATGTTTTTCAAAAGGAATAAACAAATTATCATAAGGCTATCAATTAAATCCAGAAAGGGTAATAAAATGCAAATAATTGTCTCTTTTCGTTTAGAGGTTAATTTATTATCCCAAGATATTTTATTGCTTCAGCCAAAGAGGCAGTGTGTACCTGCAGGCAGGCTTCTGCACAGAGAAACCACCCCCCTCACTTGTCTGAATTCACATCTCAGGGCTGGGCTGAAGAGACAATGTTTTGTGATTCAGTCTCCATGTTCAGTGTAAGCTCTCTCATGAGATGGAGCACTTGGGATGGGTTTTTTTCTGGTACAGATGGCTGTTCATCAGTAAGACCAGAGATGTAATTCTTTCCAGCCAGTAAACATCCACGTAATTGTCACTGCAAGCCTGGGCCAGGTTCAAAAAAGGTTAGGTCAAGAATCTTAATATTTTTGGGTTATAAACTAACCATGAAAATCCACAAATGAGAACAGTGCTATGGGTGTGGTGAGGCTTTATCTAAAACAGCCATTTCTGTCTGACTTAGGAAATACATGGACAATCTAGGGAAAAAAATGCTTAAATACTGCTTAAACAAACTATGATTTAACAACCTGAAAGTTTACCAGATTCTCTTTTTTTTCTGTGTTTGGAATCTTAGCTAAAAAAAACCTAATAGTAAAAACCACATCAATCCACAGGATTACCATCTATCTTGAAGAGTTTTATTTCTCCCCCTTCCTGGGGAGAAAAAAAACCAACAGTGGTTTTGGTTCTGTTTCAGGAATTCAAAGGAGTGGGTGATCCATCTCTGTTTATGACATAAAATCATATCACCTCATGTTGCCTCACAGTGCACCTTTTTCGTTGAGATAGCTAGGCTTTTAGGTAGCTTTTCAGCCCATATAAGTATTTGTTTGTGGGTAGTCTTAGAGTTGTCACAGTGAGATTAAGGCTTATCCAGCTGATGGGATCCCAGTTTTAGCTTCCTACCAATTATGGCAGTGCAAGCAGGATGCTTGTGCTTTGGTTTAGATTTGTTGTTTCAAAACTCTAATATAAAACACAACACACAGTTGGGGAGACAGCACTCAACCCTACTGAACAGACCAGATGCTTTTCTGGAAAATATTTGAAGCCATAGCTCTACCTGCTGGAACAAAGGGAAATTACACTGCACCAAGAAGCTGAAAAGGTCAGAAAATCGTCTGCATGCACTTAAACAGCTAAAGTTCTCTTGTATTTGCATTTGCAAATCTGTATCTGTATTTGCTTTCAGGATTCACACTTTAGCTACTGTTTGCAATGGCAGAAATTTTCACATAGTTTTGGGGGTTACGGGACATAAGATTTGAGATCCTCAGAGGTCTATCCCATCCTTTCAACCCCTGCTGATAATATATGTGCTGGAGCACAAACCAGCCTCTATCAGGGGAACTGAGTGGCACAGATAAGTGAAGGACTTTCTCTGATATTAACCTCCTATAAAGTTTGTGGTACTGGCTGTTAGAGATGGGGTCAGTCACCGGCCTGTTTTTCTAATGAATAGTGAACTTCTACACAATGGCAAGGTGGCTCGTGGACAACATTTTCAGCAGCATCCAATGTTGTATTCGGTGCCACTGAGTTTCTATGAAGGCAGCAATGGCTAAGAGTTGGAGTGACCCCTTCTGGGTTTATACAGCACACTGTTTTTAATATTTTGTTTACTTTCTTTGTTTCTGTTTGTGTGTTGTTTTTGTCAAAGCTATATATTCCATACCACTTAAGATAACTTTTAGCTCTACTACAGAACAAGTTTTCCACAGGATTTATGGGTTGGGTTTTTTTTATTTCTATAGTGCTTCCATCTAAGATTCTCAGCTCTGCTTTGCAGACATTCACAAGCTAAGCCTTAGGCTCTAGGTGATAGTCTGTATCATTCTCTTTCTGATGCACAAATCACTAGCACGTCTTCCAAACCTGGTCAAAACGGTCAATTATTTCACAGAGAGTTGATGAAAAAAAATAGATTTTGAAAATATATTCAAATAATTTTTATGATTTGTTAAAGATCTATTTTGGTTCTACAATCTTATTTTCTATTTCAAATTTTGGTATTTGCAATCCACATTATTTACTAGAGTGCAAGGGATCTTTATTAAGCAGCCTTTTAGTTTATGCTTTCTATGAGGAAAAGAAATGGATTTATTCCTTTTCTTCCTATGATTTTTATTTTATCCTTTGCCAGAAAGCACTGGAACATTAAAACTAGAATACTGGGGTTTGAAAAGATATGTGGGGGAACAGCCACGAATAAAAATATTTCCAAATCTTCAGTGGTGTTGTGACATCTGTTTTGCAACTGTGAAAACAGAGGCAGAAGGAGTGTTGTGTAGTTGGTGCAGCACTGGGCAGAGAGGTGCCCAGTAAATCCCAGTAAATGTGCTGGGATGACTGCAGAGCTCAGCACACTGAGAGGCAGCACCTTTGTGCTCCTGGACCACTCCAGCTGTGTTAATGCAGGGTTGTTTTTTTTTCATAATGGATATTTAACAGGAATTTTGCAGGGGCATAGCTGTGCTGGTCCCGGAGCTTACCTGGCAGGTCCAGAGTGAGCATCTCCACATGGCCTGCCTATGCTGCCAGCAGACATTTATGCTAAGAGCCACCCCTCCTAGGTAGCTAGTTCAAGAATCCAACTATATTAGTTCTATTATTTCCCCACAACATGACACAAAATCTAACCTGTAAGATATCAGAACACAAATATATGCATGTATGCATACTTCTATATCCGCACACATAAAATGTAGCAGTTAGCAGGGCTTCTGATACCTCTCCAAGACTGAACATGGAATGAGAATCCTCCAAGCTTACAGTTGTATTCAGATGGCCCCAACCCACGTTTCTACAGTCTATATGTCAACAGGTGCTCTTCCTTATGAGATGGCAGCAACCCAAAAACTCTTTAAAGCTCCTGCATGTTTTGCTTCTGCAGTGTATATCCACGAACCATAACTAAGTCCCACGTGAAACTGAAGTGGGGCTTGATAAGAGAATCAGACACCATTTTTTAGTCTCTTCTCCACCTGGTTCATAGTTAGTTTTATCACAAAGGGGAACTTCCTGTCTGTCAAAAAGGGTAGTTAATGGAACTTAGAAGGATACAATGAGTACTTTTCCACATATTAATTATTATAATACATGAAATAGCAACTTAGATTACCTCAGCAGAAGGTCCTTAAAAAATGCAAAACAATCAGCATCTGAGATTATAATTCTAGAGTATCTTCTTAGACCTGTACTCTATACAGTATATTGTATTTTATTTTTTTTTCTGTAGTGTTGTTCACAAGCTTGTACCATTCAGAGGATTGTATCTTTGTGCTGAGAAGAGGCAATACTTTAGAGACAAGGAATGCAGTCTCATATCATGCTGATATAAATTCAAAGTGTGGATCTTTCTATGACTTGGAAATATTCTTAAATTGGGATGGGCATCCATCAAAGGAAAGCAATGCACAGGCATCTGGAGTCAGGCTGTGAGCTGGTTTATGTGGTGTCTTTGCTGGAGGGAATCATCTTCTGGACCAGAAAAGGAGCTTTTAGCTTTCATTTTACAGTCCTCATCCAGTCCTTTGATGAGGTGGCCAAAGTAAGGCTCTTTTCCAATGTTTTCATCTGGAGTGAAATCCTGGTGCTTTGAAGTCCATAACAAAACTCACATAGATAGCTCTCCCAAGACCTGCAAGGTTGGCTTCCCTTGCAGAGAGAAAGCCTCCAACAATACACTTTGTGGAAAAGCTCTCTGGCTTCTTGCTTATGCTACATTTGATTCTCCTTAGGTGTATCTAAAAATAGAAGTGGACCAATACTGCACATGGTGTGTGAGGGACCTCTGCCAATTTCAACTGCAGCATGCTTGAAGGGGGATAAAAAGTGGTCTTAAAAACATCCAGAGGACGATCAGGTAATTTTTTTAGATCACTCAAAACTTTAAAAAGAAAACCCAACAAAATGGCAGACAGAGCAAGCTATTAAAATTTCATAAATTTATGCAAAAATATTGAAATTCTTACCTTTCAGTGCAAGTTTTCACTGGAAGACTCTTCTTGTCTTGAAATTAAGGATTTCAATATGAAAACTCACATTAAAACAACGTGAAGCAAAGGAGCAAAATACTCCTTTTTGTTGGAAATAATTTATTAGACTGGAAACTAATTCTCTGATTATCATGGAAGCTAATAACAGGAAAGGGCTGTTTCATTTTACATGGTTGTCTGAAACTCCAGATGTCTTTAGCTTTAAAGCAATAATGATAACTTGAGGGTGAATGGATAATGTCATTTATAGCTGCAGACCTGCAAAGATCCCTGGATAAAGACACATAAATATACAAGCTGAAATGTGTGGGAAGTTAAGTTTTCAGTATGCAAGCCTAGAAATTAGGGAGAAATGCTGATATACCCATCTGAGGTACCGATAGGACATACCACCACGTATTTTAACAACTGCATACACATGGTGGGATTACCAAGAAAGAGAAGTACAGACCTTTATTTTACTAAAAACACTGAATATTGCAGGACTTAAATAACATCATGAGAGAAAATCCGTGAAAGCTTTGAAAACAAACAAACCAAAAAACCCAAATAACTCTTTGTGGTAAAAAACATACCAAAAAAGTTAAGTGATTGTGTTTGAGAGCCCGGGACTTGCTACTGCCTTTCTTTTTTGTTCTTATCTGGGAATATTTGAATTGGAGATGGAAACATAAGTGAAATCAGTACTGTTTGGTGGGCATTTTGACCAAAACGACAGGTGAAGGATGTCTATATTTTTGTAACATCATTTCTCCATATCAGCTAGGAAGCTCTCACAAATTGGTAAGAAGACCTGAACAAATGCAGACAGGAGGAGATTTGGAAAACAGTCTTTAACACAGGAACCATATTCTCAGAAAGTTTCATCTTGACTTGAGACTAGTTCAAGTTTATGACAAAAGTCTTACAAAACTCCGTTGCACCAGCTAAGAAATATGCTAATTAACCTGTAGGTGGAAACATCTGATCAACCAGGAAGAAGGCATGGGAGCTGAATTGTGTTCCACGTCATTGTTTGTGCATAATAGCACGATTCTCTAAGAAAAAGAAGGGCTTTTTTTTTTTTTTTTTCAATGAATTTTGAGCAGGTTATTTTGAAGCAGCTGCAAGACTGCCTGGGGTGTCTGTTTGTTTCAACATTGCTGAAATTCAAGCGCCTCATACGAGAATTGAAAGTGACCCTCTGCTATTGTGGAGTCAAGGACTGGAATAGGAAATCAAAGAGTTCCCCTCTCTGGTAGCAGGGAAACATGCTTTCTCATTTAGAGGAAGCAGAAGGAGGGAATCAGGTTTCCATAGTGATCAATGAGGAAAGGACATGGTTACCTGGAAACAGTACTGCTCGCATCCGCTGAAAAAGCCTTTCTTGTATTTGTTTATTGATGAGAGATCAAAGCCAGCTCTTCACTCACACAGGAGTTGATAGATTGGACTTGGAGCAGCTGCTCTGCATCTGATTTTAGTACAAGTGGGAAGGGGAAGATACTGAAAACTTTCTGTCAGACCTCTTCTGTGTCTATTTCTAGAACTGACTATTTGTGTTTGTAAATAAAGTCCTTATTGTCAAAGGCTAAAGAAAAGTGATGACTAACTTGGAGTAATTGTTGCAGTCACTGCCATCTGAGGCCATGTGAGAGCCATTGACAGCACTTTCTACATCTGGACAGCTATCTCTGTGGAGAAAAAGCTGTCTCTAGTGTTTGCAGTTGTACTCCACACACATATACAGAGCTCACACTGCCAGCTACTCCTCTCCATGGGACTGGAAATCTAACTCTTCCCACTTTACACCAGTGGGTCGATGGGCCCTTAATTTCTTAAAGCAGAAGAGTCAAGGCTGCAAGATTTTGGAAAAGACTGGAACTTCTGGTATCTGTATGTTACAAATGCTACCCATGCGTGCCTAGTTTTGTGAAGTATCTCAATCAAAGCACTGAAATATTTCTGGTGACCTCAGCAAGTCTTCCAGTCCTCAGAGAAAAACTGGGTTTTTAGCTAAGTCACTGGACTGTACCTCATTCCAACTTTTCCTTAAAGCTGCCGTGCTATTTCAGATACACCATTTAGTCTCTAAGGTCCTTGCAAGATCTTAGTGGGTTTGAGGAATTTCCCTCCTCTGTTAGAACTAGAAACAACAAACTGTGCTGCTTCTCAGAAGAAAAAAAAAACAACCTCTTTCAAAAAAAAAAAAAAAAAACAAGAAAAGAAAAAGGATCAGGCAGATACTTATTTCCATGAACAACTTCTATGAAGTTGCAGACGTAAGCCCCTGGTCAGTGACACAAAGGGCTATTAGAGCATACTGCAGTGAAACCAGTGAAACAGTTTGGCTACAGACAACAGCAAGGCTCAAAATGTGTTTCTTAGAAGCTTGGTTTTCTATTTCTGGCTGTGCATTTTAAATTAAATATTTTAATCTCCAAAGTTTTTATCCCTGTTACAATCTTATTGCCCAAGCCGTCCTTGGAGGGTTGGATGTGGCACCGCCAGCTCCAGCATTAGGGGAATCAGATCTTGGCTATAAGGGAACAGGCAGCAGCTCTGGACCACTCTGTTCACACGAAAGGTGTTTTATCACTGCAGGGTACCACAGGAGACCCTGTGAGTCTAGTGAGTCCTTTTAGTCCTAGTGAATCACCTAAAAGGTGAGTCCTTTTAGTCTAGCGTTTCTTTGCAATGATTCTAACAGGTTTTTTAGCCTGGCAGTGAAGGTATGGGAAATGGAAGAAGAGTTTCAAGCCTTTTGATCTCATAAGGAGCAAGAATAGAGGTTTCATGTTCCCAGAGGAGTACTTTACCCATATTTTGATGGAGCTGCACCCAAACTGTGTGTGATTTCAAAGAAAGGCCAAAGCATTTAGCAGCACTTGGAGGAAAAGAGTGAGAAAGAGTAAGGAAAATAATACATTGTAAATCCTACCCTTATCCTGACACTTAACTGTGGATATTATATGAATATCCATGAGGAGATAAGGAGTTTTACAAATGTTCTTCTTGAAGGTGTTGCCCATTAATTTTCTGCAGGGGCTCTTACTAAATATGCTGCCTATTCTGAATCCTGGGCACCTTTCTGCTTAATTCTTCTGAGTCCCTACACACAGAAGTCAGTCCCTTAACACAGAGTCAGTAATTCTCCTTCTGCAGCCAGGCTCTAGAAGTCCCTGTGTAGATCCAGCCTTAAGCCTATAGGCTATAAAACAAGGAAGGTGGATATCTACAACTACTTTGTCTCAAAGCTACCAGAGTAGAACATTCTGGAATAATGGCATTTCTCTCCTCCAGCATACATTCTGCCTTGCTGCTGGCACCTATTTCTTTCCCATCCTGAGAAGAACTCAATCCAATAAAAGAACAGGGGTGCAATGAAAGATCTTGACTGAGCTCTGAGAAATACTAAAAGCCCTCAATCCTGAGAGTTGCATTGCTATTTTAGGGACAAGATAAAGATGAAAGCCAAGTTCATCTTTTGGATTCCAGTAATAACGTCAACATTTCTGCCTAAATACCTGTATTTCTTTGAGTTGAGTACATACAAACTCCCAGAGCATAGAAGTTACCACAAAATAAGCAACTAAATGACCTTTTATTTTATACTTTCTTTCTTGAGAGCAAGATACTCAAAATAACTGAATAAATTAAAAATAACTGACATTCTTATGCTTTTGCATATATACAAATATATATGTACCCAAACATTTTGAAAACATACATGTTTTCAAAGACAGGCCAAACCATTTACCCATGACAGACAGTGAAGACATCCACCTCTAGTATGGAGACACAGGTTTAGACTGATATAACCAGTATCAGAAAACAGTTCAATGAGTGAATGAGAGAAATGTTTCCTAGTAGGCACAAATCTGCTAGTCACATGAGAAGGAATCAGACCTCTGCATTGAATCTTACTGAGCAATGATTTCAGCTCACAGCAATACCCAGGTAGACGTTTGTAAGTGCAGGCTACTAAGTATCTTTCTTTCTCTCTCTATCTGTTCATTTAATAACAGAAAAATAGACAAAACTCCCCAAAGCAACATTAATGAGTTAGGATTCTGAGCACAGATAATAGATGTCTTCTGCATTTCATTCCTAAATCCTGGCTTTTTGTTTGGCTATTGCCTAGGGATCAAGATGTCTTGTTGTCTTGACATCTCTTACAGAGAACCTAATTCAGGGCCAAGATTCAACAAAATCACTGCAGTAATGAAGGACCAAGAGCCTTTGAGACCCAGGGATAAAGTGGTTTACCCACTTTACAGAAGTGTAACCAAAGCAGAGGTCTGTTTCACCTGTGAAATGGGAACTGCACTACACAGATTTTAATATTACCTTGTTTTAAACACAAACACACTAATACAGTATAACTACGTAAGCATTCTTGTACCCAGTAGATATAGTCTTGTCAGTGCTAGCAATAGGCCACCCATCTTGTGTGCTAACTTCTCCAGATACTCAAAATGAGAGGCCCTGGACCTGACCTGCTAGGCTGGTTACCACCTTTTTTTCAGAAACTTACTGTGTGACCCAGAGCTTGATCCCTGGTGTTTCTCTTTATGATACACAGTTTAGGCATGGGATAGAAGCAAAGG
>BJBW01011095.1:104370-127806 GCA_004320125.1 Scolopax mira | reverse complement strand
CAGCCTGGAGAAGAGAAGGCTCCAGGGAGATCTTATAGCGGCCTTTCAATATCTGAGGGGAGCTACAGGAGAGCCAGAGAGCTCTTATCCGTATCAAGCTCCCAGGATGATGTCACTGGCAGGTACTAGGTAAGTCCCAGACTGGACTCAGCAACAGATGGGAACTGGGTTCCAGGAACACATGGATCAGGATAAAAGGCAGATGAACAGACAGAATCCTCTTCGGACATCGGCCATTGCAGAAAGAGTTGACCCTTTGATCCCTCAGCTTTTATACTGCCCGTGGGGCAGATGTGATGGAATACCCAAGTTGGTAAGGTTTGGGTCATCTGTCTTCTCTGTTCCTCCCCATAGATGTCCCCTCCTCCTCCCCTCTAGGCTTTTTCCATTTCCAACCCTCCAAAGGGTCAAATAATGAAATTGCCTGACCTTGGCTGTTATAGCAGGAAGTATAAGCAAGGTCCTCTCTGCGCACCATTCCTTGGCATGAAGTACAAACGTTGGTCTTATCACTCCAAAACGAGCAGTTTTCCCTACAATCTGCCATAAATGTCAGAGAGTCAGAAGAGGCCTAGCTAAAATGTAAAATTACTGAACAGAAAGTTGGTTCTGATTTACTTCAAACCAGGACAGTTATATAAACCCAACTCCCCGTCTCATTAACTGCCTAAATTTACAATATGAATACAAATATTTGACGGTGGAATGTTATTATCTTATTCCTTCCTGAAATAAGTAGATTGTGTGATACATCACTGTCCAATGAAACTATTGTGGAGGAAATTAATTGCTTAATTCTAGTCTCTAAGATGCAAGCTAATTAGCGGAATAGCACTAAGCATTGTTTACCAGCTCCAAAATATTTCTTTTTAAATGTCACTCACTTTATTCACCAGTGGGAGGTATAGTGTGTGTTTCTATCAAGTTACTGCTACTCCCAAGAATAAACACTCAACAGAAATAATATTTAAGAATTTAAGTATAACTGGACATATTCTCTCCAGATTTCATATCAACGAAATAAATTGTTCATGTAAATGATCCTAAAATCAAGCATAATTGTGTAGATTTTCTGGCAAATATTTCAGTATATAAACACAGAATAGTAACAGTAATGCAGAAGGTAAATTATTCTGTGGTCTCAAAGGAAGATGTGCAAATCCTTTGGATTACATGTGGTATTTCATTAAATATCAAGAAGGCAACAAATGATATGATATGACTCATAAGATCACCTTTCTTTGGACAATACTGTTATTAGTACCTAAATAACACAGTTAATTCTCTGGAATGTAAATACTGTGTGTTGATTTCAATTCTTCAGTAATCCTCCAGTTCACTGTTGTCTTTCCAACATTGCCCTGAGACACTGAGTGATGTAAAGGCTTTATAATCTTGGCAAATGTTGCCCAGCATGTTCACTGGCAATGAAACTCACCAGATATAAACCCATGTGAGGACACTTTTCCTCCTCTGGATAGTTAAAAATGGTAAAAAGATACGTAAAAATCAGGAAAAAACACATCATGGAAACAGATGAAAATTGTGTACAGTTATTTCAGAACTAAAATTCACATTGCCTCCATATTAAATCAGGGAAGCTCAAACTCAGATTCCACCAGTTTACCTTTTAAAAACTTTCAAAAAATTTTCTCTATATATGGGAGATTTCTTTTATGCTCTGTATTTCATAAACATTGATATCCCTGCTTTCATCTTCCTGCATACTGGAAACCATTTTCTATAGGACACGGAATTTTCCTTAGACATCTCCTATAATTTTTTCTCCAGAAAAGCTTTGTATGCTGTGTTTACTCCATGCTTGGGCTCTCAACTGGACCTCAGTAGATGTAGTTTCATGTTGGTGGTTATGTGGACAGCTTTAAATGTCCAATTTCTAATATAAGGACAGGCATGCTGCTGCTTCCTTCTGCCTGCTGCTGATCTACAGGCATCGCTGTAAACAGGGCTGCAGGAGATGAGTCCATCTGTCATGATTATCTTTTAAATGCCCACCCTCAGCCTCCTCAATTTGGGGGCATAGTGAGAAGCAGAGATGACCTTGAAGCTGTGGGAGCTCTGTTCAGCAAGAGGGCAAGGCTGATGTGTTATCATCATTGGTTTTGTCACCAGTCAAAAACGCAGCACCCTATCTGCTGCTAGGAAGAAAATTAACCCCATCCCAGCCAGCCCCAGTACATTAATGTATCTAGACTTTACAAAGACCTTTAGAAATTGAAAACAGGACTACAGAAACGAAAACTAAACTCAGGGAAGTTTTATCCTACGGCACACTCCTTGTGAATTAAAAACAAGGGAGAGTGATTTAACATGAATGCTTATCTCTTGCATTTAATAAAGTTAGTGAAATCGAATATCTTACTCATGTTTCTCTATTAGGCACCAATAAAAGTAACGTCAGGTTCCAGATTTTTTGCTGCTGTGCATATACTTGCCTTGTTTCTCAGCTGCACATCTCACTGAGCTTTTAAAATTAAAGACTTTTTGTAAAATTAAAAATTCAGCTTAGTGTTTTTTTCTAGAATACAAAAATTTTCAAATTATCTTGGCTGAAATTAAAGCAATGGTGGTCTTGGAGTGTTTTTCAAATTCTGTCTATAAGTAGTTTAAGTTCTCATCTCCTACAGGTACTTTGCATTCATCAGTATCTCATGACATTTAAAGGAAAGTGGAATCACTAAAATTAACTCATTGTGAGACTGCAGTGAGTTAAAGCAAATCAGAGTCTCCAGGGGATTGGGCATTAAGATGAGTTAATGTAATTTACTACTTTTTAGAACTTAATTTTCCTTGTATGAGCTATTTCCTACAGTCAAAAGACAGGAAAAACCAGCAACTGAGCAATTTAGGAATTAGGGTTTCAGGAAAAGTGAGAGGAAATGCCTTATTATCATTTAACTACAGTTGTATTAGAACACTTGTGAATGAAAGGATCAAGTCAGGGTTGCCCAGGAAAGCTAAATTCTAATATTTCTTACAATAGGAGTGCTTGCTTTTGTAGCTTCAGTGTTCTTTCAGAAGAGTTTTTCTTCTCAGTAGTAAAAACCGCGCTGTTGTGAGAATTAACATAGCCCCTAAAGTTACCCAGCTATGTTTGGGCTTCTGGCAGCAAAGCAGGTTCTGCTAAATAATACATTATTAACAATAAGATGCTGGGATAATTTGCTCACAGAGGAAGGAAATGTCAAATAGAAATATGTTTGCATATAATTATGTTGCGGTCTTTCAGAACATCCTTATGCACTCAGTGTTAGGCACAGTTAATCAAATCAATCTGCATATCTAATTCCCTCTGTACTTCCAGGTCTGCTTCAGTGCTGGTTCTGGAGGCAAAAGGACAAGGGAAGAACAGAGGCCACAACGTGGCCTTTGCCCGTTGCATACAGAGGACTATCAGCAGGTACCTTGGTGTGCAGTTGGATCAGCATCGTTCTTCCCAATGAAACTTCCTTACAAGCAGCTGGCTGGTGAAAAGGAGACAAGGCTTAGAGCCAGATGGTAATAAAATTTTTTAAAAAAGATCATAGAATCATACAGGGTTGGAAGGGACCTCTGGAGATCATCTAGTCCAACCCCCTGCAAGAGTGGGTCTACCTAGAACAGGTTGCACAGGAGCTTGTCCAGGCGGGTTTTGAATGTCTCCAGAGAAGGAGACTCCACCACCTCTCTGGGCAGCCTCTTCCAGGGCTCTACCGCTCTCACAGTAAAGAAGTCTTCATGTTTAGGTGGAACTTCTTATACTCAAGTTTGTGCCCATTTCCTCTTGTCCTGTCACTGGGCACCACTGAGAAAAGACCAGCCCCATCCTCCTGACACCCTCCCTTTAAGTATTTGTATCGATCAGATCCCCCCTAAGTCTTCTCTTCTCAAAACTAAAAAGATCCAAGTCCCTCAGCCTTTTCTCATAGGAGAGTTGCCCCAGGCCCTTAATCATCTTCGTGGCCCTTTGCTGTACCCTCGCCAGCAGTTCCCTGTCCTTCCTGAACTGGGGAGCCCAGAACTGGACATAGTGCTCCAGATGGGGCCTCAGCAGGGCAGAGCAGAGGGGCAGGATGACCTCCCTCCACCTGCTGGCCATATAGTCCTTTTCCTGGAGATAAGATCCTAAGCCAGGTAATGGCTTCACTCACTAATTGTGACTTTAGTCTTGGTACTTTGCTCTCTGCTACCTGTGTGTATTGATAAATGCTTTTTCCCTCCTTTGTATAACAAATAATGACATATGGGGTTATCTATAGTTCTTTGGTCCACAACAGGAATGGTGGAACTTGTATGGGAGTCGAGCAGCCACAGCATATAAATTATTCCAGGTCAGGAGATCCTCAGGCTAAAAATCTGCCAGAATTTACAGCACAGAACTTCTATAGCCAAAGCAAGCTGATTAACTCACAATTAGTCTGCTAATTAAGAATAAGTTGTCAATTTATTTGGGTGCAGTTTATGGCTACCGTTTTCATGTGCCTTTTTTTTTTAGCGCTAAAACTGCCTGAAGAGACCCTGGATGCTCAGCTCTCATTTCTGCTCCCGTGCTCCAGACACACCAAGATATTATCTTGAACTGCGCTGCAAGTCACACTTCTGAAGTGACCTAGAAGAGGAAAGATCAATTTATTTGGAAAAACCTCTTAATCACAGATGATTTCGGGGTCGGACGGGGTTTACTGCATGGTGCTACAGAGAGTGCTCACCTCACCGGGGCTGTGGCGTGGATGGAGAGTGAAAAGGGCACAGAAAGGACACCCTCGGTGGCCAAGAAGAGGTAAGAGTGGACAATTACCACCAAAAGCCACCCCCTTTCGGACCATCCTTGCCCGTACCCCCCCAGCAGAGTTTGGGGGGGGGGGGCGGGCAGCGCACGGCAGGTCTACGGCTGCCCCCTGGTGGCAGCGACGGTGCGATACACCTCCCCCAGACACACACCCCCCCACACCCGCCTGCTAATTTGGGGAAAAAGGCTGGAAAATGGAAAGAAACGGAGCGTGCAGGGAAAGGGGGGGGGGGGGGCTCCGCATCGCCCACCTGCCATGGTGATGGCTGACGCCAGGAGCAATCAGCAGCAACATCCGATGGCACTAGAGGAACGAGAATTTAGGAGCCAAACCCTGGGAATTCAAAGTCATCACTAGTTCGAAGAACCCACAGCAATTTGCTGCCGTTTAGACAATTATTCTATCACCCGATGAGCCCTCCACACCCAGGGAAGGGAATTGGAAAACCAAAAAAAACCAAGGAAAGCTAAGAGTTGAAATATAAACGGATTTAATAGAATAATATTAATGGTTAACATTAATGATAATAAAGAACTATATTTTAGCCTGATACCAGTAGAAAATATACCAGACTTGTACTCAGGCAATTCTATCAGTAGGAAGCTGTGCATTCCCAGCAGACTCCCCCTCCTTCTTCACTGACCTTGGTGTCTGCAGAGTTGTTCCTCTCACATATTCTCACTCCTCTCTCCTGACTTCTGTTGCACCTACAGGTTTCTTCTTTTTTTTTTTTTTTTTTTTTTCCCCCACTCTTAACTGTGTTCTCACAGAGGTGTTACCACCATCACTGATGGGCTCGTTTTTGGCCAGCAGTGGGTCCATCTCGGAGCTGGCTGGCATTGGCTCTGTCAGACATGAGGGAAGCTTCTTGCAGCTTCTCACAGAAGCCACCCCTGTAGCCCTCTTGCACAAAAATCTTGCCACACATACAATGTTTAACCTGAAACTTCATTGGAGCACAGCAGCTTTTTTCCATTTTGTCTTCATACAGAGAGCTCTGCAAAAGGGAGCCTTCATCTTTAGTTGGTCTCCTTTAGAGCTGACCCAAATACAAATAACAAAAATAATACTGGCTGTGCTATAGGCTGGGTTCTCAGATGAAGACCTAAACAAGTCTGTTGAAACTGCCATAAAAGGGAAGAAATAAAAAGATGCGAATGAAAATTAAAATCTTGTTCAGAGAGATTACGTGACTCCCCCAAGATCAGAAAGTGAATGTCAAAGGACAGGAAAGGAAACCTTGCACAGAAATAAGTGAGGGGCTGGATGAAAAACAGCAAAAAGATATGGTGATGTTCTGCTACAGCCAGCGGATGGGTTTTCTCAGAGGCCCTTCACCCATGCCAGCTCATGGAATCACCTTTCAAGTTTCATCAAAAACATCAAACCCTGGTTTCTCAGACTTAAATCAGTTTCTTCCCTAGCCACTAGCTGACGCTGCAAGTAAAGGTCTCCTCCAGCAATCAGCCAAAATGAACTGCAGACTGGCAGGAATGAAGAAGATTTAATTATTTTTTTCCATCTCAGTTACTTTTCCTCTCCTTTGAAAAGTTTATACTCTAGAGATGCACAGTGCTACTGAAATCTGA
Source organism: Scolopax mira (assembly GCA_004320125.1). NCBI lineage: Eukaryota > Metazoa > Chordata > Aves > Charadriiformes > Scolopacidae > Scolopax > Scolopax mira. The sequence goes on along the minus strand of BJBW01011095.1, from coordinate 121,427 downwards.
AATTTTTTTCTAAATTGTCACCCATCTCAAGGGAATGCTGTTCTCACCTTCTGTGGCACAGTATTTAAATAAGTCTTCTACGGATTTTCTCCTTGAGTATCTTTTCCTTAAGTATCCACCACCTAATACTGTACTTAGGGAGTTAACAAGTATTTTCCAAAATTCTTAAGCAAAGCTACTTTCATCCATGAGAACATTTTGGCCATCATTCACCAGAGATTAATAATTTCCATCTCTGAACTACTGAGAAAGATGGACAAATCTGCCATCATTTTTAGGATGATCTCTTTTTCAATAGTACTTCCTTTGTCACAATAACTTAAATATGAGATGTATTTGCCTCATCTTTCCAACTATAGGGTAAATCTTTTAAATTTTACCTTTCTTTCTAAAGCAGACCTGGAAAAATTTAGATTTTCTACCTAAATTATGTCAGATAAGCCTAACTGTTCCTTGATTGCGTTTTATGTCTTGTGTGTTGCCTTGTTCTGTTAGTTCTGCTACGGGGTTAAAAGAAGAATTATACCTATTCACATCACAGAGAAAAGTCATCCTTGTGGAAAAAAGATTCCCAAAGCATGGATTTTTAAAGAGTTATGCAAAACTGCCAATTGTTTCCCTGGGAGATCTCATCTTCCTGTTACTGAGAGTTGAGAAAAACACAAGTGTTTGCCACCTGGAACACACTTGCAATATTGAAATACTGACCATATAATCATACTTGCATTTGGATGCAAACTCCCACATTTTCAGCTCTGCCTGTCAGCAAGAGGACCCCCATCCTACAGAGACTAACTTTTTCCTGCTGTGAATGATTGCACTGTAAGTCAGGCAATTTACAGTGCAGAATAGGAACTATAAGTGTAATTTTTTTTGTCACCCCTAGCCTAAATATTGTAAAACATTACACCTCTATGCCTGAATATTTTTTCTACAGCTGTCAGTTTCTAAACTGCTGAAAGAATGTCAATTATTTAGAAAATATGAAATCTCTGATACAGAAAAAAATATATCAAAATCCTTATTTTCAATTCCTTACAGTAACTCAATAATAAATGCATATTAGCCTATTTCAATCTCTTCTAGTCTCTTCTTTACATTTACTCAGGTTCCACAGCTCCAGCAGAAATAACAGTTTATGCATGAAAACAGTTAATAATTTTTTCCTGTATCATTACAATGATATCTGTGGCTCGAGAAATCCAAATTAAATATTGGCATAAGTGTGGTATTAATCCTATTATATTGACATATCTGACTGTGGTGCAGATATTATTTCTACAAATATGAGTCTAGAATTTGAGCTTAATCAAACCAAATGATGTGTATGTACATGTTCTCAAAGTCATCTCAGCTACAGTCCCATAACCCTGGATTTCTTTATCTGCAACCAAAATACAGTTAAAACAAGGCTATTACAAATGACATGTTTAGTTTTGGTGAGATTTGGGGAAGCAGGGGAAGAGGATGGATGGATGAGTAGTAGCAACCTAAGTAGAAAAGGAGGGACAGATGGAGGGGAGAAGAAAAAAATAACGAGAATACTGGGGGATGGGATAGAAAGTTTTCTTCTCATATGAGAAGTTGGCCCGAGGAATTCTGCTGTCTTGAAGATTTTACCTTCATCAGTCCTTCTTATTTCTCTGCCTTCCTATTGTTTGTCTTTACCTGCCGTTGCCTGTCTGAGATTATTTTTATTTTCTGAGGTACTTATACCTCACTTAACATATTAAGTGTTCAAAACAAAGGATTTTCTGCTAGGTAGATAAATATTAATGTCTGTAAGCTCAGCCTCAGAGAAGATCTCAGTGCTCTAGACAGTATGTTGGTTCTAAATCCGAAGGCTGTCCCACGATGCAGTATGGAACAAGAGATGGGTAGATGGAGACATGGGAATCTGTGGAGACCATCATGGTCCACTTTTGCAGAACATCAGTGCGATGATCAGCAAAGGCCTTTCAGTTCAGTTCTGTTTGTTCTTAAATGGCTGACTGCAGGCTGCCAAAATATTCCTGTCCATGCCAGCTGATTCATTCCTCTCTCCTATTGCTTTCTACCAAGGCATTTGGCTCTAAGAAAGAGATTAGGCACTGTAGTTGCAGTATATTTTTAAAGGGTTCGATGTAAACTGGTGAAAACTAAATCAAATTGTGACTGCCAGAAAGAAAGGAGAAAAAGGAAGAGGGTGAGGGCAGTGGGGAGAAGCAATTGGCTTCTCCAAGCTTTATTTATTAGAATTTCGTGCTCCTCTCTCCCCTTATAGTAGAAAGCCGTGGCCCATCTTTATGCTGGCTTTATAAATTCTAATTACCACACTCTAGGATATCTGTTCTTGCAAGAACCTAAACAAGACCTTTGAGGAAATAAAAAAGGTCCTCAAACTCTGGAGTAAGCTGGCATTTAGGAAACCTCTGCATTCACTTATGAAGTTCAAAAGAATATGGGATTTGTTTAACGCTTTCTCAGACATTTGCTCTAACTTTCAGTTAATTCTGGTTTCAGACAAACAACATAAGAAAACCAGGGCACAGCTGCCCGGGTGACTGTTCCAAGGTGGCTAGGAAGAGCTGTGTACAATTCTTGCAGCATGTTTCATATAAACATTGCAGCTACTTCTTTCTTTCTGCCTCAGTCTATGCACAATCTATGTCAAGGTCAAAAGTATATTTCTTTACCTCTTTATTGGCTACTTTTTGACATAAAAACATGAAAAAGCAGAATTCTTGACTGTTTTTTCTGTATACCTAGTTCGTTCTTAAAATGCTTACTTTCAGGTAGCTAATACTATTCCTCCTACATGTGTGACACACTTACATACACTACCAAAGGGCAACAAACACTGTAGAGTAATAATAGACGTATTTAATGAAGAGGTTAAATCACAACCTGAGTTAGGAAAAGCATAATCTTAAAAACTGAATCAGTACAAAGTTTGATCAATTGAGGAAAGAATGATGAAATGAGTATTAAAACCTAAGCTGTTCTTATTGGTATTTGATACTGCAACAGTTCACATTAAAATAAGGATGTTTTCAAACACAACAGAACCCGTCACGTCTCTGTTCTGCAGAAAGCTCAAGTGAAATAGAAGCAAAAGTATTAATGACTTTTGTGAAGTAGTTGAACTCTGTTGGATCCTTTGACTTGATTCTCAGTCAAGGAACTCATGATTTAAGTACAAAATGCACTTGGTTAGCTTTTTATCTAGGAGTAGCAATTATTTTCTTTTTCAGAATATACAATCTCATTCTTCCTCACTGTTAGATCCCACTGTTTACTTTCTGCTGTCTGTGCTATTTTTACCGTAATCTAAATAGTTAAAGTGTAATTTAAGAGCACGAGAGCAACAGTAAGCATCTACTAGCTGCTTACTGTATTGCTAATGCTTTTATGGAATGTGGCAGATTCTTAAATATTTAATACAACTTACTCTTCCCTTTAACCATTCCCTTCTCTGTGAACAACCTCATGAAATATGAATTACGCCTGTGTAATGTTTTGCATAGCCCCATGGCTGCCTCATTTCAGTCATATTACATATGTAACTTCTATGCAAAAGTGAGAAAAAATGCTTAGTAAAAGTTATTCTGTTTGTAATTGAGGTTCTCAGGTTTCCACAGTCATTCCAAATTCCCAGCTAAACATTAAGATCAAGAACTGGAATGGGTTATAGAAAGCAAACTCATCATGACAATCTTTGTGCTGAACCAGAATATAAACAATTTAAACCCATGAAAATTCAACACCAGCCTTTACAACTGTTTTGAAAACAAAATTTTGCAAAGGATTCATTTTCAAAAGCGATTTCTCATGTGCCATCACGTACAAAGCGACCAACTGCTCACAGGTGCACCAGTTTCATTTGCTTGTGTGAATGTTAGTCCTAGGTTCAGATGGGTTCACAGAGAGAATTAATTATGGAAATTACATCTGGAAAACACACTCAAGGCAGCAACACTTTTCAGTAGCTGAGTACAGAAGCAGAAGTATGGTTGTAATGGGCGCTGCTGTCACTTTGAGGGGCCTTCAGCTGAGCTATTGTCCTGGTTTGAGGACACTATGGCAGCTGTAGACCAGCTGAGGCCCTGCCTCATTAAAAGATTGCTTCAGATGATACTGAACTGCTATAGGTGACCATCACATCTGTGTGCTGAACTCCATTCATCTTATGTCTTAAACAGCTCACCTGCTTCCCACTTGGTCTTCACCTACCCAAGGGTTGTGTCTGACTCTCAACACCTTTGAACAGTGGCTGAGATAAACATGTTTTTGAAAAGACTTAATTACTTCTAATTCCTTCCCCATTTTCAGGTGTGTTGGAGGATTCCTTGTGAGTCATGAATATCAAACCATGTAGTTTTCATTCATGGAAAATAATTTGGGAGAAATTCTTCCCAATAACATAAAAGAGCTGGTTTCTTGCCAGGGTATGTATGAGAAAGAAGATTCTTAATGGGAGATTCTACATACATAGCAAGCCCTATCCCTGCCTAGATAATATGTTACATCTTACAAAGATGATATTTTTGTAGGTATTTTTGTCTCAGGTATTACAGCAACATGAACTTTCCTTTACAAACTAAAATTTTCTAGTTTGCATGATTATAGAGAAGAGCTTGCTAATATGAATCTTGAAAAGCTCAGAACTCTGACCTTAAATAGAAACCTGTTCAACTCCACTGTGTTTTGTTCACTCATGACCTTTATGAAGCCTCCTATGATTTCAATCCTTCAAGTTGGCAATACGTAGTAATTCCTATTAGGTTTTTTTTCTCCTATTTGGGTGTGAACAGTTGAATTTGAAGTGTTTTTACAGTCTATTTATGAACTGATACATAGTGCCAGCATTATTCATGCTTGGGAATATCTTCAGAGCTTGGAAGATACACCATTTTCTTGATTTTATGCCAGATAAAGGTCAATACATGGAATTGGTGGTGGTAACACTTCTATCAAAATATTAATATATTTGCTCCCTCCTTAAAACATCCCACACAGTCTAATCCTTTTTCCCCAAAGGTCTGTTTTGTGTTTAGAGTGGAATGGTTGAATAGCAGAGAAAAAGAAAAAATCCTCAAGAAAAAAAGTGTATTTTCTATGGCAAAAGAATTCTTAAAGACTGTATGTTTTTACATTATTCCCTCTTTCTCTTCCTAAATGTACATGGAACAAGACAGAAACCATTAAATCTTTCCTCACCATTTTCCTGCCACACAGGTTTTAAGTCTTCCCAGTATCTTTTGCTATTATAGATTAGCAGTGCTGTTTAATGTCCCCAGACAGGATAACATGCAAATTTCACAACGCCTTGGTGAAGACATCCTGCTTTTTCACCCTTGAGTTCCTTAGCAATGTTTATTTAACCTACAAGCAGGAGTGGGAATTCACTGGTTCGTTCTTTGAACCAGAGTTCAGAAGGTTCCTTCCAGGAACATAAAAGGAATAGGAAACTTGCAGCAGTAAATATTCCCAAGGCTACAAAAAATCATAAAGCAAACAGCTTGCAGTAGTTAAGTGAGAAAAAATTATAAAATGGTTGACTAGGTTCATTACAGAAATTATGGCTTATAGTGACACAATTTATTATTTTCTTCAAATAAAAACCACTAACCTCTCAGTGGCTATAAAATGTCGCATGACACATCTTGTTTCTCGCTTACATCAAAATTTTGTGGTAGAAAATATGAAAAACAAATGTATAAGCTTGTATCACATTCAAGCTCTATATTTTTTAAACAAAAGCAGTTTAGCAAACTACAGACAGCCATGTTTTATTAAGAGACAGGGAAAGAAAAGCCTTGAAGGGAGGTGCAAATTTGTCTCGCTAACATCTGGGATGTGAGTAAACATGAGGAAGTACAGAAGGCCACTATAAAATTTATCATGATTCCTATTTTATATTGCTGTGGGTATTTTATACTTCATGTTTACTATAAGTTTACATTATATTACTATAATGTTAGCATTAAATACCTCAGTGTACCTCTGGAAAAGTAAGAAAAATGAACTTAATTTTGTTCAGTAGGAAAATTTGATCACCATGAAAAAGTTCTAAAACAAGATGTACTGAAGTCAAAAAGCAGAGCTAATATCTCCATGAATTTTTTTTAAGAGTAAAGCAGAGAGGGTTTTTCTAAATGAGAAATAACTGGGTTTCACTATACCTTCTACAGAAAACATGCCCTTTTTTAGTCAATCATAAGAAGAAATACTTTATAGGGCTTTAAAAAAACCCAGATTTCTTTGGTTTTGCAATACCCCAGACTTAGGTATACGGCTTAGCTTCCACTTCCCAAAACCTGCTACGTGCTACACTTTGGATTCACATTGAATAACTTATTAGCATCCTGACATACGCATGTAATTTTGGCCTGATGAGGGTAGATGATGCACAGATTTTGGATGTGTAGTCTTCAAAAATCTCTCCCAGGAACTTTCCTAAATGTTATTGATTATAACCCAAATAATTTAGTACACATTTCATTATATATCTGGGATATCTTACATCTCTCATTAAGCATCAACTCATGAGACATAAAAGTCCAAATCAAAGAAGGAATAGAAAGAAAAGAGAACAATAACAGCAATAACAAAAATCCAAAGACTTCATTAAGCATTCACATTATTTCACAGGGCTTGCCATTTTTATTGAATCTTAGCAAATATAAATTTTCTTCCTCTGATAGCTCATATTTCAATTGGATAAGATGGTACTTCTGCCAGGATTGCCTTATGTTATTTTCTCAGTTGCTTCTGGGTTGTTTTGTGTGAGGAAAATATAAAAAATGTAATAAGCAGTGCAGACTTAAATACCATTTGGAGGGTGCAGTATTTCATTCATGACATTAAAACAAGTCAAAAAGGCAGAATAAAGCTGCAAATATTTCATTTTCCTGATCAAAATGGTTTCTATTTTTAGGGAAACAAATACTTTCTCAGTTTTCATTTTTACCAGTTAGTCTCTTCATGTATTTCGTTTTCAGTTTTCTTTTTTTTTAGAAAGGCTGTTGTGATTATTTTCCACATTCTAAATATTCATGATGAAAATAACTTATGTTTTCTCATCTTAAGTTTACACCAAGCTAAATTAAATAGGATTATATACACAAAAGAAAAGCAAATCAAGATTTTATGAGTGCACGAAGTGGTTTCTAGAAGTTTGGCAGACTATATTTATGGGGTTCTGAAACCAGGAAGAAGAAAATATTCACAAGATTTTAATTGGAAAAGTTTTATTTATGTCTCTGGTTGCCCTGTGGAATTTATTTTTCCTAGAGAGTTTTCTTCTTGCCATCATTTCAAATTAAGATACATCTAACATATGTGCATTGATGTAAAAGGGAGATGGTTATTCCTTGGTTCTTCTGAGGTGGATGGGGATCCCTTCTAGCTACTTAATGCTAGGGACATGTAATTTTTTGTTGTCCTTAGTTCCACTTCACTCAAAATATATCTGTCTTGTAAATTGGCTTGGGGTAAAATCTTCAGCCTGCTGAAGTCAATGGAAGTTTTAGCATTGCCTGCAACTGCATCTCAGAAGGACACAGCGGATCACATGCTGCAAGTTTCTTTTTCATTACAATGAAAGAAATTATGCTGCAGCACATATGAAGGCTCTCAGTACTTTCTTGGACCACCTGCCACCTTCCTGTCCTTTTGTATCCTTCTAATTTACTCTTTCCTCCTACCTCCTGCTCCTTTTCAGGGAGGTTCTGAAGGGTGCTGTCAGCATACTACCACATTTGCAATGGCAACTGCACGTCAATGATTTTTAGGACAGATTTCATTCTAACTCAATATAAAAATAACATATGACTAAGCAGAGTGAATACATGAAATGGATCTGTGCTTCACAGTATATCTGCTTCAGTGTCTAGTTGGAGATACAGTTCCTCTAATCTGTAAACGGACATGATCTTGTACATTGTAGTGACAGGAAGAGGGCAAGAAATACAATCCCATTTTTTTTGTGGGCTACGAAGCTCACAATAGAATGAATGAATAAGGTTAGTGTTTTATCTACATTCACTGTGCTCTGTGCTCTTAGTCATATTTATTATATTTCGTGCCAAGACGACAAGATGAGCTGTGTTCCAGAAGGGGGTAAGTGGATGAGGCTTTTGTGATGCCTCTGCATTTCTAGATGAAGTTAGGAAGCTTTCCAAAGTCAAAGCTTATTTTTCCAGTGTCAGCAATGTTTGTGTGTGTATGCACATGTATTTTACTCATACCCCTTATCTTTAAATGAGACTGGAGCAGAGTATCGCCATGCCTCATTCCCCATTTTTTATCCCCCTGAGGAAAGAATGCCCCAAAACTGTGAGCATTTATTGCCATTTTACACCAAGCTTGGAGGTCTAAGTTGCACTTTTTCTCCTGAAGGTAGAAAGGAGACAAATAGATTCTATGTGTTTAAGGAGCTTCCACTTTTATGTGCTTATGGTTGGAAAGTTTAGCTGCAGTCCCTAAGGGCAACTAACCCAGGCTTTTCCCAGCCTGATTAGTAGATTGTATTTACTCCTCTTTGACCCATTAATGATGATCAAGTGAAGGCAAATCTGACTTCTGTAGTGGGGAGAAGTCAAACCATGTGATGAAAGCAATCACAGGAGGGTTGGAGTAAAAATATGCTAGCCTAATTAGACCCAGGTTTCCTGATGGAGGATCTGGCAAGCATATGTGATCTCAGGTCTTGAGTTATGGTCCAGAATACGCACAAGCAGGCTGTGATGGACAGGTGAGGTCCTGGGACAGTATCTGTGCTTGTGGGATGTATTCATAGTGACACAGATTCCACCAGAATCTCTTCTGAATCATATTTTCCTTCTGGTGCCAGGGGTTAGTCTTCCATAATGAAACTAGAACTAATAACACTACTAATAAGAATGTTAACATTAGCTACCTAAACACATAATGAAAGCAAGGGGGAATGTAATGTTCCTATATGTCTTCCCTTTTAAATTTCAACAGGACACAGTGTTCTGCCTTTTCACTAGATGGACTATAGTATAATGTGCTGAAAGCATGCCATATTCCACCTGAGAAATGGCTGTATTAAGCTCTACTGCATGTGTAAGAATTTCTATCAGTTCCTTATGAATTTAATTAAGATTCTGAGACAACCTATTGTTTGTGAAAACCTGTTAAGATCCTGTAAGGAAAGACAATGCAGGTAAGTGTTAATCTACAATTGAAAATATTTTGCTGAACTTAGAAAAGAAAACTGTATCTGAATAATTCTTTTTTTCTTCTCTGTGTTCCTAGATGATTTTGTTCATATGAAGCCAATTATTTAAATTTTAAACAGTGAGATTTCTGAAGTAATAAATGGCTTTGTATCTATTACAACTGGGACATATTTCCAGGAGAAAGAAGGGACTTGGCTATGAAAGAGTGGGTTCAAAGATTCCAGTGAAGTCTCTTAATTGTTTTCTCAATCCATTGGTGTTACCTTCATAGAATCATAGAATGATATGGAGTTGGAAGGGACCTCTGGAGTTTATCTTGTCCAACCCCCCAGCCAAAGCAGGTCCACCTAGAACAGGTTGCACAGGATCTTGTCCAGGCGGGTTTTGAATGTTTCCAGAGAAGGAGACTCTACCACCTCTCTGGGCAGCTTATTCCTACCCCTTCCTCACCCTCTGTAAAAACATTGTGGGTACAGGTGGCAAAAGCTGCTGGAGAGCCTGGGGAGTTGCTGAGGCAAGTGCCTCGTCTGAATGCCACATTGCTGCAACTAGACTTTCCCCAGAGCCAGAGGTCACTCAGTGAGAAGTTGTCTCCAGGCACTGCACGCACTACATCACCACGTCCTTGAGGAGCAGCACTGGACTGGCACTGGAGCAGAGAAAGAAGTGTTCACACTGGAGAGAAGCCATGGAGACCAAGAAGGGAATGAGGCAGTAGCTCTAAGGAGAAGGCAGAAACTTCTCAGGCAGAAACTTCTCAGGCAGAAAGCTGACGGAGAAGTGATGAGAGACAGACACATCCACTTTTTGTAACATTCTCTAAGAAATACCTGTGTACACAGTACAGATCTGTGCTTTAAAGAGAAAACTGGCCTTTGAGCCATGACCAGCTTGAGCATTCGGCAAAGATGAAGTGCTATTTCCACACTAGAGAAGTGTAGAAAAAGAGGAGGAGAAGACAACGAGCCAGGCAGCCGTTAAAACATGAAGCATTACAATTTCTGACCTCCTCTTTTGTCTTGTGGAAACTGTTCCAGCTGTCACCACAAGGTGAAAAATAAAAAAATGCACAGAGCTTACTGAATAGGCAAGGCTTAGCTGGTCTCTGGAAAAAAATAATTCTCTGTGAGTTTTGTTTAAAAAAAAATCAAAACTTGAAAATGGCATACTTCTTAGTAAGAAGTTTATAGATTTTAAATCTTCTTCCATGTTTTTTTGGATATTCAAAAAGAAGTGTGGAAAGAGCTTCTCACAATAGTTTTTTTGTACCACTGTAACTCAGAATTGCAATATGCGACTCTTCATCAGCAGAGTCTTCATCAGGAGATTTCTGAGCATATTTCATCCTTGCATTTTCATTCTACATTTTCTCTTCATTGCTTTCTAGTGGGTAAAATCAACTGAACATATGGTTCATATAGTATTGCAAGAAGTGATCAGATTAAACTGAATATATATTTCATGGATTATAATATTTCTATTTTTGCCTGTGTACAGATTTTGGAGAGACTTGCCTGTCCATTGGTCAGGCAATCTTTGCCACTCTTCCCTGATAAGCAAGCCACTGGTGCCAGTTTAGTAATGCTTCCACAGGCAACAAGGTATATTTGTTCCTTTTCATCAAACAATCTGCAATATTGTTCTTCCTAGAATAGAAGAGCCTAGAGCTTTCTAAAATAAGATCATTAACACTGACAGTTCAGTTTTGTTGTAGCCTTGTGACTGACAATGCCTTAGGGGTGAAAGACCTGACTTAGCTTCTACTTCCTAGAAAATACTACTGATTGGTGATTACATCAGGTAGGGTATGCCATTGCTTTCTCCACAATGAGTGAGAACTGTAGTAGTCACAGTTACTCCTGGTTCCCAGACATCTGAGAAGACAGAGTAATGAAAGCACTTGGACAGTTTTCAGTGGAAAAAAACACATTTTTGCTGTGCATAAAGGTATGCTGGAAACACAATTGGCCTGCATTTTCCCCGCTTGGCTTTGTCTCTGGGATCTTCAATCATGATTTGCTTATCAAGATAAATTCTTCAACTCTAGAAACATTCCAGTGTATCAAGAGTTATCAGTGGCTTGCCTTTCACAGCTCTTCTATACAATTTTTGTCTTGTTTCCTCAATTTGTTTCAAGCAGTTCAAGTATTCTTGAAACATGGGCATTTTGACCTACTGGCATGCCAGCCTGGACATTAACTCATGAAAAGATACATTATAAATTATTCATTCTTACTCCTGCTGTGAAAATGGCATATAACTGGTTTACTTAAGGGCATCGGTTAAAATATACCTTATGCTTGTGCAACTGTCTTATTACTGTGCTGTGTTTAGGTACTGGTAAGGAAGCAGCAACGCTCTTCAGTAGAGCATTGACAGCTCAAGAATATGTATCAAATTTGGTGGGAGACAGCTTTCATAAAATCCCTGTGGTAATTTAAAACAGCTTTTCCTTTCCTCAAATCATATCTTTGGACAAACTAGTCAGACCTTGGATGTACAACTTTTTTAGAAGCACCCTTTTGCTGCTTAGACTGGCTCTTTTGAAAGCAGTGATCTAGATGTGTAAATTGCTCTTCTATGTGAGAGATGTCTCCTCTCACTTGAATCTTCTTCTTTAGTTTCTGATGAAATAATCTTGCTACCAGTTCATTGCTACTAGGAGTTGTGCTTATTTAAACTAATTATGAACTAATTGTGAGAGGACCTTCATCTGGGACTTGCTTTAGTCATCACACCCATCTAAGAGACTGTGGAGATGAGTTGCCAGATAATTTGCAAACTCCAATGGTCCCTAACTGATTTAGTATCATTGGGTACAGAGAGATATTCCGCAGTTTATAAATTTTTGGGGTGCTAAAATATAACTGGCTGTATTATATATACATATATATGTATATATATTATGTATAACTTAATCTAAAAGTAAGCCAGAACAGCTTTGTTATACATTTGATTGCAATTTTACCTCTTCTTTCTTCAATTTTTTGTTAGTTCCCAAGGCTCTTCTATGGGAGAGGTGGTATTGTGATCGTGACCTTCTGTAGCTTCTGCTCCTTTTTTTCCATGTGTTTTTAGACAAGGATGCAATAAACGATGATGCTGATCCCTGTGGGACCTATTCACATATCTTCCTGGCAACTCTGGTAGTCTTCTGCTGGCAATTTGATCTCTAAACAACGTTCTCCACCATCTGTATCTACTGACCAGTGTCCAAATTTGATGATACAATTGTATTTTTTCTCCACTAACGCTCTTTGGTGCGAACTCCTGACAATATTCTGGGCTGGGCCAAGTTACACAACACTCCTTGGACTTTTGGGAAGCAGCTCTTCTTAGACCACAGACTCATTTGATTCTTGCAAAGGTGCCTGACTTCTCAATATCTACATGCTGTTAACATCAACCACAGCACTTTAAGAAAGATTTCTAATTATTCTGTTGGCTTTATTACTCCCATTACTTACTTCTTTACAAGTAATTGTTAATTTCAGCGGCAGTTGTTTAACCATCAGAATCATTTTATGCCAGCTGAGAGGTATTGGCAAACTATCTTCTTCCTGGATAGCCTTTTAGCAACTCTCACAAGGATGTGACAGTGCATTGACTGTTGTGGGCACATGTTTTGGTTTCCCTTATGCATCCGTTCTATGACTCATTTGTGCCAGTTTCAGTGCCACTAAGTTAAAGAATTCACTTATTTCAGCTGTCATCACTAATTTCCGTTTTGTAAGCATTGAGTGGAATCTCAGCCTCTTTTCCAGGTAGTCTGCTTACAATTCAAACTGCTGTAGGAATACTGGGAACATGCAATCTCATCGTTTTAGCTTGGCTTTACTTGGATGCGCTTAATTTTCTTAATGCATTTTTTTGCGTTAAGAAAGGAATTTGCATTTTTTACTTTTCTTTTTTTTGCAATGTGCTGGGGAATTTCTAGCTTGTGACTACATTTGGATTTTCAGCATCCTGCTTGTCTGCATGCTGCCTTGTTGTTTCAGCTGGTGTGTATCCCCCGTGCATCATCAGAATGGTCTGAGGGAACAAACATCTTTGCCATCTCTGCCATTTTCAACTATTTTTGGAAAATTCATTTCATACACTTCACATAGTTAGAGCTTTTCTCTCTAAGCAGTATTCAGCTATGTGCTTTGGTTGAGGGGTGTAGGGTGGGAAAGTCCTTCTGGCTTTTTTCTAATTTGGTGCAAGTGTTTTACAGTTAAGGCCAACTGCAGTAACCATCTATTTTTAATGTTTAACACAACCAAGAGATCATTCTCTTGGTCACCTGCTATCTTTGCATGGTTTGACAAGCACTTCAGTTTTTGAAATAGTATTGTTTAAAGGTATAATTTGCTAAAATACAAGTTCAAATATAAGCAACAAAATATTCCTTAAAGTCAAGAAACATTTTATGTGAAATTGATCCTTTAAAAACAGTTGTAGTGAAGTGAAAACACTAAGTTACAATTACAGAGTATTTTGCAGTATTATCCATGATGTGTTGTTTGCTAATAGCAAGAGTAATAAATCATATTTGTTTACAAAAGCCTGGTGCCTTTCCAGATCTCGTGAACTGTGGAGCCTTGTGCTTTGCTCCAATTGTTACTGTAGTTGTTTAGATTTGACTTTCAGTTGCACCACAGTGAATACTTTTATGTAAGCAAAGGAATAGAGACCTCTCTTCTCAGCATGTAGTGGGAAGAAAATTTGACAGAAGTCCAAGTCTGAAGGTATCCTTCAGTGTTGTGGCATCAAGTAAACTATTAGATGCCCAAGCTGCTATTTGACAGGTTACATGCTCATAACCTTCCACCCTGCTGGAAGGAACTTTGTCTCTCCACTTATCATCAGGAACTGGCTTTGAATTTTCTTTTTCCATGCAATATAGGAAGGAAGGAGGATTTTTGGATGTATGGCACTCTGAGCCTGCAGAGGTGAATTAATCATTAAACTCACCAGTAGTGCTGGATTTCAGTTAAACAAGAGTTGTGACAGCATGAAAAATTTTCAAAGCACTTCAAATTTTCAGGTACATGGACATCCAAAGGCTGAAAGAACTGCTTCATGGGCACAATCCACACTCAAGACATTTTGAAAGTTTGCAAATTCAAAAGTTGCAAATTTTCTACATGTGTTTCATACCTAGAAAGCATCAATGATCAGTTTGTCATTGATTTTAAAAAGAAAATATTTCAAGCTCTTATTTATGAATACATAATGTAATAAGGAGAAAATGTTATGTCAGTTCACCTACAATATTAGACATAACCAGATTTGCAGTTTTGCAGGTGTGAGGTTTTTACATTGTTTTAGTGGCTTTTCCTAAGTCTGTGATCCTGGATCTAAGATGCAAAAGTTAATCAATCTGCAGTAGGCCTGGTGGGAAACGCAATTCTACCTCAATTCTTTCAGAACTATTACAGCAGAGGAACTGAAGAGCTATTCAATTGCTCAGTGCTGTCAGTGGAAAAACACCCCTTGACAAGATTTGGAATTTCTTCTTTTCTGAGCAGGGAGTTTTCTTCTTAGATTAAAAGTGCATTCCTCTTTTATGACATGCAGTCCCGCATCGAGCAAGGAGTACAAGAAAATATTATTCTAGTCAGAGTCAGCAGAGTAGACCCCAGGAGACTGAGGACTATAATGAACGCTTGCAGGACAACATTTTTATTTCTCCTAATTTGATTAATGGACTTTTTGGCTGCAAGTGCTTGAAATGTGGAAAACAGTGTGTAATAAGATCCATCTGTCTAGCTTGAGGAAACATAACTTCCCAAAGAACAATCAGATTCTACTTTACTTTTTAGGGGGTGTCCTGATGTAATCTAGTGGAGAGGGGAAGTAGGAAGAAGGATGAAAGTACAGATAGGATGTGTCCAACAAAGCGACCACCCTTCTTCATCCTATAAACCACATCCCAAAACTCTCTGTATGGCTAATGTCCCCAAGAGCTGTGCCATGGACCTTAAAAATGTGCAGGAGTATGTTTAGGAGTGATGCCCAGGCAGGCGATTAGAGATGGCTCACAGACCATCCTCTGTGGAATGGGGACAGACATTGCTGCCCAAATCTGTTTGAACTTTTTCCCTTTTTCAGTCTTTTTTTTTGTTTGTTTTCCTATTTGTATTGTTTTCATTAAAATGCTGGTAGCAAGTTTCCATCTCAGAACAGATTTTTTTCCCCTGTGCAGGCTTTTTCTGGCTATCCCGACTACTCCA
Organism: Scolopax mira; assembly: GCA_004320125.1. Lineage (NCBI taxonomy): Eukaryota > Metazoa > Chordata > Aves > Charadriiformes > Scolopacidae > Scolopax > Scolopax mira. Next base: position 106,021 of record BJBW01011095.1, on the reverse strand, counting down.
GAAAACAGTTGTGAAAGGTTTTATTCCAGCAGCACTAATCTGTCTCTGTTTTTTCCATCTGATCCCTCTATCCTCAGCATGTAGCATGCAACGTTTCTCTGTAGAGGACAACGGTGATCTCAGCTGGAGCTGAGAATAATGGATTGAAACATCAAAATCTGCTTGGCTTAGCAGCAACATTTTTTGAAAACCTGAACACGTCAAAATTTGAAATTTGAAATCCAAAATAAAAAATTGTTGTGACTCAATGTACAAACTCAAGTAAGAGTGTTTTAGTGTGCAGATTACTATATACAGTGACTGAAATAATCTATGAAAATTACACCACTTATTTTAGAGCCTCTATATAAACTTCAGAGAAAATCTTATAAACTCTATTCTTTTATGTTTGTCAAACAAGTTTAGAAATATAAAGGAGTAACTCAGCCTGCTAAGCCAATCTGTTGCCATTGGAAGATCTACTAAGACAGCATATTTTCCAGTGCTTAGTTCAGTCCATTTTAAGACTTGAGTGTTTCCTTTGGCAGAGCGTATTGCTGTCTCATATATGTCACTAGCAGGAAGTTTTGCCTGATACAATCTCATGATTTCTAAGTGAATTCTCTTTTTCTTACCTTGTTAGTACTCTTTGCCTAACAGTAAATTAATCTTCACATTCATGATTAAATTGTGGCTTCACTTTCATGAGTTGGAATGTTTCTGTTGACTTCCGGGAGCTGGGATTTTACTCTTGATGCTTATGTGCTTCAAGCGCTTGTAGGTAATGATCATATCTATTGGCAAGTCCATCCTGACCCTTACAAGAGCCTAAGATTCCTTGCCCGTTGTTTCCTTAACTTTGGTGGTTTTCCAGTTCTTCTCCATCTAGCATAATTTCCAAATGTTATTTATGGGTTACTCTGCCATTCTTCTTAACTGTAACTGGTGTGAGCTGGACAGGGCTGAACCAAACCTTTTCTTACTCCTTGTTTGTTCCAGCTGCTATGCATAATTGAAAATTATGAACCATCAACTTTGATACAGATAGTGCTCATAATTTTGAACAAATCTGTTTTGCATCAATTTTGAACTGTGCAAATATCCAAGATAATTTCTGCTTCATGTAAGGAAGTGACATTCTCTGTGTTTCCAACAACAGGAGCTCCCCCAGGGAGACCATATCTTGTACAGAAAAATGCAGAAACTTTCCTGCTCCTGTCAGTGGAACCCATTCCAGTGGGAGCCATTAAGCCAAAGAGTCACAGGCTTGCCAAATGCTTTCATGCTGCTTTTAAATAACAGCAAAGAAAAATGTGTCCCATATAAAAGTTTGCACCTGTACTCAGACTATGCTATATGATCTGAAAGCCAAGGAAGTTCTGGCTTCTTCTTCTTCTTTTTGCACAAAAAAATATTTATTTCAACCTGTATTTACACTAATTAGCCCGGTTGAGTTTCTTTTTCACATCCTCTGCTCCATTCTACTTCCAGATGGGACAGACATCACCCAGGAACAGCTCTCAACACCCATTGCTGTCTCAAGTCCATTTTAACAATGTATTGCCTGTATTATTAGGAAGTAGTTACAGAATGGTTACAGAATGTAACAGAATGGTTAGAATTGGAAGGGACTTTAAAGATCGAGTTCCAACTCCCCTGCCATGGGCAGGGA
>BJBW01011095.1:68524-104290 GCA_004320125.1 Scolopax mira | reverse complement strand
ACCACCCTCACAGGAAAGAATTTCTTCCTAATATCTAACCTAAATCTCCCCTCTTCCAATTTAAAACCATTGCCCCTTGTCCTTTGCTACACTTCCTCATAAACAGTCCCTCCCCAGCTCTCCTGTAGCCCCTTCAGATATTGAAAGGCTGCTCTAAGGTCTCCCTGGAGCCTTCTCTTCTCCAGGCTGAACAACCCCAGCTCTCTCAGCCTGTCCTCATAGCAGAGGTGCTCCATCCCTCTGATCATCCTCTTGGCCCTCCGCTGGACCCCTTCCAACAGATCCATGTCCTTCCTGTGTTGACGACTCCAGGATTCCTGGAGTGACAGTGAGGATTAAGGCCATGAATGTCTTAACACTTCCAGTATAAAAAAAACAGGAAGAAACAATGTGGTTTTAAAAAAGAATTATAAAAAATTTTTAAAAGGGCATATTAATACATCATAACAAGAGATACGGGCATATTTTTGTTTGAACTTATTCTCACTTTAAATGCCATTTCCCGTTTTACTAGCCCATAAAAAAATCAAGGTTATATACTCTGTGGTGAAATCTGACACAGTTCCATTAATTGTAACGAGGCAACTCTATTTACGTTGCATGAGGCTCTGTCCCTTTTAAACAGGCTTCTTGTGTCAGAGACTCTTTGAGCACACCTTGATGCAAGGAGAAGAAATAAGTGTTTGGGATTCATGGTTTAACTCTGCATGACAAAGTAATTCATATTGCTTTCAGGTACCCTAATACCAGTTTATTAAAAAAAATTATGTCTGCCTTCATCTTATCCCTTCTCTGCTTGTCACAATGCAATATTTCATGTGTATTGATTATATTCAAAAGTACCCAAGTGATGATTTTTCCTCCTTCATTATTCCTGTATTTCACACCCTGTAAGACTTGATCTGAAACATGTTTATTAACAGTGACAGCAGGGAACATAAGAACACGAGGACAATGAAGACATTATCTACCTTACTGGGTTGTGCTCCTGGAAGTGTTTTGCTTCAGGCGAGGCTGCCTCTTGCAAGATTTTCTCATCTAAAAAGTCATTATTACACAAATGTGTCCCTGGAAACATTGATAACAAAATTGGTAGGAAACAAAAAAAAAAATTAAAAAATGGCTAATTCTAAAGTAATTTTCAGTCTTCAGGTTTTGAAATGAAATAATTTTGTGTCCCAGTTTGCAAACATTTTCATACAAAATATTCTTTTGTATTCCATCTAGTATTGCCTCTGTCATACCCTTTTTGTCTCTCCATATATCCTTTCCCAATCTTACCACACTGCTAAGCAAATAAGGAGAGAAAAACTTAAAAGGTGCAGGAAACAGGTTTTTAAAATAAGGGGACGGTGACAAAAAAATGCATGTTTTCTCATCTCCTGCCACAGAAAAAGCAGAAAATTGAGATGAAGAAGAGATAAAACGCTCTTGTCTTCAAAAGTGCCAATAATTTGCACATTAATTAATAGCATTAGTTCCTTCCCCCCTCACCACCACTGCCTTGTGGGCATAATTTCCTTCTGTCCTCTGTAGAGGCCTGATGAGGAGCAGAGCAGAATGAGGAGGCTACAGCCCATCTCTACAGTATGGCCACAGGGCATGGGTCTCGGGTTAAGCAGATGAGCGTGGGGAGAAATAAGACCCCTGCTAAATCTCAGCACTAGAATTAAGCTCTCTTCCCCTTTCACGGTGGTCAGGAAGGTAGATTAGAGGTTGGTGGCACATTCTGCTGAGGGGGATGTAAATCTGCACTGTGGCACTGTGTGGTCCTTCACCTGAAGTCCTCTTTTCCCCCTGGTAACAGTCAGTTTTGTGGTGAGAGGGATTTCTGGCCAAAAGTGAGTCTTGTTGGGCACAAAGAGATTCACAGGAGAGGGAAACTACTGCATTCAGGGCCAGCCTGCAGTTAGAGAGATGAAGGGAATCATCAAGGCATTCCCACAGGGGCGTAGCAAGGATATGGGCTGTCACACTGGATTAGGAAGGCATCTTTGACAGGGGACACAGTGATTCACGCTCTAAATGTAAACACTTCATTCATGCTTTGAACAGTTCTGCACTCTCTGAGTAGACTTAGTAACAGAGGTAGGTTTAGATCTGAAACAGAGTACCATCCCACAAGGAATGGGGATCGATGCTTCTCACCCAATGGAGAATTGTGCTAGAACTGCAGTATGTGTCCTCTGGACACCATTAACATGGTCCAGCTGTTCCTATACTCCATGTCCAGCAGCAACCAGTTTGCAGCACTTCAGGGGAAAAGGAAAGGGACCTTAGAACTAGTTATTTTGGAATTATATGTCAGCACTAAGGAATGTTTTCAATTTCACCTCTTTCTGTAATAGTTACTACTCCATTGCTAAACCATACCAATTTCTAAAACATATGAGTACAGCTGTGCTGTATTTTATCCACTCATCTATGGGTGGTAGGATAGACAGAAGCAAGAATGCTCCTCAACAGAACACTAAAACAGAATTATGTCCTCTCTCTGTGTCCAAAAGTGAGCAGAGCTCTGGTTGGAGGAATATAGGAAAGTCTGAAAAGCTTTTATGGCTTTATTGTACTTGAGAGAATTTCTGTCAGGGCCCAGAGGGCAGTAATAAGCCTTGATGACCCTGACCAGCCTCACCTGGGGCCTCCACCCACACCCATGGCTCTATTTAAGATCAGTCCTGAGGCATCTTTTTTCCTACCTGAACTGTGCTGGAAAAGTGCTAGTCTACTGCTATTCCTACAGCCACCCTTGATGTGGACCTCAACCCATGGACTGACTTCCTGGCTTAACCTGGGACCTGCCTTGTCTTTGTGGATCTGTGGTTGGTAATACTCCTGGAAGAGATGAGTTAGCAGAATATGGAGTGTGTAGCACAGGTGAAACAGTTTATACCACCAGACCAGTGGTATTTTGGATCAGGTCGTGATACCAAGTGGTACTTGATAGTCCCAGACTGTAGAGCAGTTCCCACAGGTAGGTTTGGAAAAGGAAGCAGCTTCATCACAGCAGCTGTCTCTCCAGAGGAGACAGGTTTGTAACACTCATCTACAAGAAAGGCAAAAAGGAGGATCCAGGAAACTACAGACCTGTCAGTCTGACCTTGATACCAGGGAAGGTCATGGAACAGGTGATCTTGAGAGCCATCACAAGCCACATAATGGACAACCAGGGAATCATGCATAGACAGCATTGATTTATGAAAAGCAGGGGCCACAATAACCCCATGCACCATTACAGGCTTGGGGAAGTGTGGGTGGAGCTGCCGGGCAGAAGAAGACCTGGGGGTTCTAATTGACAAAGGGCTGAATATGAGCTGGCAGTGTGCCCAGGTGGCTAAGAAAGCCAATAGCATCCTAGCTTATATTAGAAATAGTGTGGCCAGCAGAAGTAGGGAGGTGATTGTCCCCCTGTACTCAGCACTGGAGAGGCCACACCTCGAGTATTGCGTCCAGTTCTGGGCACCTCAATACAAGAGAGACATCGAGGTGCTGCAGAGGGTGCAGAGGAGGGCAATGATGCTGGGGAAGGGCATGGAGAGTAAATCGTATGAAGAGCATTTGAAGGAGCTGGGGCTGTTTACTTTGAGGAAGAGGAGGCTGAGGGAAGACCTCATCACTCACTACAATTACTTGAAAGGATATTGTAGAGAGGTTGGTGCTGGTCTCTTCTCACAGGTAATTAGTGACAGAATGAGAGACAATGGTTTCAAGCTCCAACAGGGTAGGTTTAGACTGGACATTAGGAAAGAATTTTTCACAGAAAATGTGGTCAGGCATTGGAATAGGCTGCCCAGGGTGGTGGTTGAATCACCATTCTTGGATGAGTTTGAGAGTCGTTTAGATATGGTGTTGGGGGATATGGTGTAGGGGAGAAATTTGTAGTAGGGTTGATGGTTGGACTTGATGATCCCAAGGGTTTTTTCCAACCTAAATGATTCTATGATTTACAGCTGTATTTGAGGAATTGTATATCAGGTGTGGCATATCAGACTGTTTGGTCTCCTTGGGGTGTGGGGGTTAGGACATTTTATCTTGAATAAAATGTGGAATCATTGGAACTAAAATGTTTAGCTTAACTTCAGATCTCTGGATGAGACTCGAGCCAGTGTTGTATTAGTGATGCTTTAAAACTTGTTCTGCAGCTGTTGCCTCAATGTGCTGGCAAAACACTTGTGTAAGTGTACTAAGAGAACAGCTTAGGAAGCTTACTACACAATCTACTTTCCTTCAGGGAGAGTAATTCAACAGTGATTATGGCAAGTTTTTCAAACAATTTATCTAGAAAAGAATGGTCAAAGGTGTTAATGGTAGCCAAGTGCCTGGCACCTCATGGGCAATGACGCAAGTGCAAACTGGGTATATAGCTCCTACTTATCTCCCATAAACTCTCCAGCTGACGGTAGTGTGGTCTAACCAGCCTGCATTCTTCCCTTTCAGCAACTAATTCCTACATTTGTGTGGGGAAAGGGTCTGGAGAATCAGTCCATACGATAGTCCTGATGTTTATGCAGAGTTGGTATGTCGTGGTGAGGCTTGACTGTGAGCTCCTACAGCTTCCATAAATGTAAGTCCATGGCCAGATGAGACTTCAGAGTATCCCACATTTCCTATCATGATAGAAAAAAAAGAAGTGATGAACTCTTAAGTGATGGATTTGTCAGGTGTTTTCACTGTTACAGCTTCATCTTGCTCACTTCCCACACCAATTTCTACTCCAGCCAGCTCTGCTGAGTATTGCTGACTAACTCTTATATGGGTGACTCAGAAGAACTCACTCTGGTTCAATATTTCACTATGTAATTATAGGATGCCAAAGTTGTTATTAATGTTGGTGCAATGCAAAGATATTATCTTAATTCTCCATATGTTCTGTCAGAACAAATGCTATTGCTAGAAATGACACTTCTGTACCGAGTCATACAAATGTAGCTGTTTTCTCCTGCCACTACTGTTCATTTTTACCTTCCAAATAACTGTTTATGCTTTAGAGGATGAAGTGAATCCATCTGTGTTTTGCAAGTAACAGGACCACGAATCTGGTAGAGGTCAGCTGTAGACATTATGTGAAGCCATGGGAGTCAAGAAAAGCAGCTAAAACAGCAGCCACCACACTGTCTTAATGATGACAGACATCAAATCTGACATTTGGCCAAATGCTCGTTCCAGACATTTTTGGAACGAAGTACCAATGACTGTCAGAGACATCTTCAGAAAGGCAGAATGTTCCATCCAGCCCAATGCTGGGAACGTTTGACTACTTGCTGTAAATATGAGTTAAAGGAGGTCAGTGTAATGCTGTGCTGAAATGAGCAAAAAGGTGAGGCAGAACCACTGCCTTGACACTTGTGTTGGGCTGCAGGACTCTAAATTTGGTACCAACAAATTCCAGATTTGTCTCTCCTCTAGACAGAGGCCTACTCACTTAGTAGAGCTACAACTAAAATCTTTTTTACCTCCTGAGCGTCTCCATTCCTTACTCTCTCCACTGAGTTGAGTCAAGCATCTTATTCATCATAGTCCATTCATAATCCAAGTGTTGCATTTCATTTGACTCTTGTCTTAGGGGTCTTACTGAGCCTGTGATCAAACCTTCAGTTCTATCATCTTTGATCTTTGCTTGTAAACAGAGGTGGACTAAATGACTTTTAGCCTGCTGTTTTTTCACATGGTATGAGTAACATTCACAGCTCCAACAGAGGACTCTGTCCCACCAGCCAAACTTTTATTCACTGCTTGGTCATCTTCCCAGAGCACTGAGAAACTGGAAAATGTTTGAGGAGAATTTTGTGTCTCTCAGGTACATATCACTAATCAAAATGCAATGCTTTATCCTCAGAGCATTTGTATATAGTCTACAGACTTTTCATGTTGCCATGGTGGTTCTAGCAGTGCTGGTATTCACAGCCAGCTCCTTTCTGTGGATACAGACATGGGCAAGAACCATCAGTGATAATCTGAAGTATCTGATGTAATCACAGCTATACTGATAGGCTATTCATCCCTTACTATGTCCCGTGAACACTTCCCTTATGATGTAGTATCATCATTCTGTGAGATGCAGGCAGACCATCCATTCAAAAATCATCTGAATGTCAGACAAGGCAGTAAAATTGAATTACTCATGAATGCCTGTCACTAGGCTTGCTTTTTGCTCACTTTATCCACTTTTATTAAAAAAAAAATAAGTAATCTCTTTGCCTTCTTCGGAGCTCTAACTTTGATCAGCTGACTATCTTCCAGAGCAAATCAACAACGATAAATGCAAAGTCAATTAATGCAAGTCACAGACTACTTAATCATGTGGAATTTATCAGGTACATGTAGGTGTCTATTTTTGGTTGCCACTGTGCTTGTATAGGCATTTCCAGACTGTCCTGATATGGCAAAAATGAACTGCTAGAGAAATCAGGCTGAAAAGAAAAAGATGTTTCTAGAAAGCTTTTTTAATAAAAGAAAAACGTTGAACTGCATATACTGCAAGCAAGTCACATATAAAACAGATGTAGTAATTCACTCTTAATGCATCTCTTCTGAAATGCACTGGACATGTAATTCCATATTTAAATTTGTAGATGAATGGATTGATCATCAATAATATTTCTGTGACCCAAAAAAGGGTATTTTAATATTATTTTTTCTATTGTACATCATAGTCTTTATTGGTGTATTTTCTAGGTGTGCTGCAGCTCAGAGTGGCAGGCTGTTCAATATGGCTTTTGGTCACTAACTGCAGTTTAATCAAAAAAAAAAGGCCTTCAGAATATGTATCTTGGTAAGGGTAAGCATAAAAGTGTTCCTATTCACCATGGCCCCTGCTTAATCAATATCTCCAGTTCTTACAAATTTAGTACCTTTGGCATACTGCAAGATTGTCATTATTCCTCATCAGTTAAATATTACTGTGCAATAAAATAGGGAATTTGTTTTCTCTTCTCCATCATTACAACTTCATAGAGTGTGTTATGGTTCCTCCCTTTTAAAACATGTTGACATTTTATGTGTCAGATCCATACCTGTCTCTGAGTTATGCCCTGACAATTTACCTGCAATTATTTCTTTTTTTTTTTTTTTGATTTCTTTGTGATTACAGTTGTTGTACCAGTCTAGTTTACTCATTGCTTTAATTTCATGCTCATCATTTAGGTATTGTTCAAAGTTAATAGCATGATCACTGCTCTGTGGTAAACAGGACAAGACATATTAAATGTCTTAAGGAGTTTATAATTGAAAACTGATTGATAACTGTAGGTAATGAATAACATTCCAAAGTAATCCTCTGTGGCTTTGCTTTTTCTGCTGGCTTCCAAATGTTTGACATACTGACTTCAAGTTTAGGGCACTGGCTCTGTGGTGCATAACCACAGACCAAACAACTTCTGCAACTCATGCTGCCAGACTTTGGTTATTGGTTGTTGATGTCAATATTTCTACCTGGGATTTACATTGCTACTTTCACAGGGATGAAAGAGCTGTGGTAGATGGGCCCCATAACAGTTTCTATTCCCTCCTTGAATATCTAGGGGGGGATTTCACATCACACCCCTGCTGATAAGGGCAGCCCTGTCCCCATCTGCCTCTCTGCAATTAATATGATGGCCTGCAGTCTCACTGGAAGGAGATCACCACAGTCATCCTGAAGGTGGGAAGTTCCTTTTCTTGCTTCTGCAAACTGATCTGATGCCACCCGTGGCTGCAAAACCTTCATGTGATGCAATGAAAATAGTTGGAGGGTACAGCCAAGAGAGGACAGACCTGCAGTTAGACAAGGTATGGAATAATATTAAACTATACTGAGTCCCACTGGTGTTATTAAAATTATTTGTGGGTTTAAAGGCAATTGCTCTGAGTTGTTCTTAAATCCTTGAATAGGAGACTAAGAAATGGAAGAAGAGTTAATGAGAAGTGACTAATGTAGTTCATTATTTACTTACTTGTAATGGTGGTTTCCAGAATGCAATCTCAAGTCCAAGCTACAAGTAGACACAAAAAGGAAAGGTTGTGTAAAGTGTATGTATGTTCTTCCTTTTTCGGAGAGTTTATAGTATGAAATCTGTATTTCATATAGAATTTCATCCGAAGCAGGAAACAGGAAAACCTTCTTAATTTTGTAGAAAGCATTCCTTTCCTTTGCAATTCTTGAAAGTTTTGCATCAGCAAGTGGTTTTGTTGCTGCTATAATCCAGACTTGTGTCTAGATTTCATCTGTCTCATAAACATGCATCTCTTCAGATAAGTAGGTGTACCTTTGGGTCATCTAAGTACTCCCAAGGGATGAACAGTGCAACCTCAGAAGCAGATTGATGGCAACATTCCTGTTCATGATCATATGTCTTCATTGCTTTTTTGGATTTGTTTTTTGCCTAATCTAATGCCAAACAGCTCAGATGAAAACTGCATTGATTTAGGAGAGTTTCAAGGAACCCTGCCTGAAGTGATGTAGATATCCTAAAAATGTATCATGTTCCTTTTATCTGCAAATCTTTCTGAAAGAGGGATGTTGGAAAGACAGCTGTCTCAGAGAGAGTTCCTGTGAATACAGGAAAAAAGCCAAAAGCTGGCACACATAAAGAACAGGAAAGTGTAGATTTAGGAATGTCACTTGCCATATGTTCATGCCTAGTAAAGAAATGCAGCGAAGAGTTTCTGCCTTGTTAGCTATGGGGTTTTGTTAGGACACATACCTTTACTGGTTTTTCTTCTGGTGCACGTGAGTTTTCAACCATGTAGATTTTATTTCGAAAATGATTTACGAAGCCCATTGCCCCCACTGATTATTTGTCTCCTTCCTTAGCAGAAACAAATGCAAGTAACTATGGAGCATACAATGATTATTTCACTGGAATATCATTAAAACTTCCACTCTGGCTGCAGATGGTGTCAGGTCTTGTGGCCAAGAAAAATAGCCTAAGTTTTGCAGCAAGAGAATAGATCAAAAAGACTTTTTTTTTTTTCAAGTTCACAGGTACTACTTTAGATAATCAATAGCCACTTCTCCTATATATTTTCAGTTTATGAAAAGCATTCTATCCTCAGGCTAGAAAAAACCTAGCAAACCTACCCTGTACATTTAATGCAATTCTTTCTGAGGCTAAAAAGATATAGAGATTAGATACGTGTTATGAATTCCATGCCAGGAACCTGTCTTCATCCTGTGCCCAAAATTCCCTGAAGAGCTGAAGATATTCCTTCTGGGTAATGTTGGGCTCTCATTTGCCCTGAGAATCTTTCTGATTGATCCTGATCTTCCCTGTAGTGTTCAACCAGGCAAAGCTCCAGGTCTGCCCTTATTGTCCCCTTCCCTACTGGTTTCTCCCATCCATTTTTCTGACTTGCTTTCTAGGTTCCCTCCCCCAATCCTTCCCCCTTCTGTTTTTGCACATGTGTTTGTGTGTGGTGCCTACATAGCTTTTTTCCCATTGTAAGCCTAATTAAATCTAATTGCATTGCCTGGGTAGCCTTCTACACAGCTTTGACTGCAACATCCCATTTGGTTTAACTCAAATGTTAACTAAATGTGCACATGTATTTCTGAGAGCACGTCAAATGAGGCAGAGCCTAGGCTATATAAAGCAAACACAGTTCTAGCACATTCAGTTTAATAGGGGATAACAAGAAATAAAATGGAACACCATAGCTGCTCTCTCCTTTGCTTGGAATTGTAAATGCAAGCAAATATTTTGCAATTTTGGTATTTTTGCTGGGTTTTTTAACATTCAGGGTGTCATGTAAGTTCCTGAAGAAAGAGGGGGAGGTGGGGGTTAAGGGATTGCAAGCACTGGAGGAAGGTGAGACCCCAGTTAATGTTGCAGGACATGGAGTATGCTCCAGGAGAGCTGCATCCCTCACTGCATCATTTTACCCTTCAAAAGGGGAAAGGCTTATGCTTATCAAACGAACAGTGTTCACCATCCATTTGGGGCTTGGGTGCAGCATTGTTGGATTTATGAATTTACTAATATCTTGGTAGTTACGTTAATCTTTTAATTAAGTTAATTTTTTTGCTAAGGTGCAGTGAAGAGTTTGAACAGGTATGATGTTCTTGCTTGATGTTTGCCAGAACAAGACATTTCCACTAGATATTCCAGCTATAACGTTAACCCCCGTGATCCAGCTGACAGGAGCAAGGGGAGGAGGTAGTAAATTCAGGCTGTGGTGATGTTAGTTGCAATTACTTGTCTTGCAGAGGGGAGGGGAGGGTAAGTGAGTGTGTGTTTTGCTGCCATGTTGTCACCAGCCCTTACAATCTGATCCCTCAGGGACAAAGAGTGGAGATTATAAAGAAGCTATATTAAGACTGTATCTGTGTTGATAGTAGAGTTTATAATGTATTTATAAGAACATCCCTGAGAGGGATGGTGGTCCATGCCAGGGCAAGAATGTCCACAGGAGGACTGTGCTGGAGCAGAGGGAGAAAACTAAAGTAGTCAAGTGTAGCAGGAAGAAAGTGTTAGGTATGCAACCTCAACCTCAGAGCTACCCAACTCCTCACCAGAGGAACTGGGATGGACAGAGACTGACCTACTGTAAAAACCGGGGAAGTTGGGCAAGGAAGAAGGACAGAGAAGTATTTTGTTTAAATTGGGCAGGGGGAGGAAAAGATCTTATGTGTTTGTGCTCCTTTTTCCCCTCAAATAAATTACCTGATTTCATGATCAGAAGTTGGTGTTAACTGGTAATGAATAGAATGAAATACAAGTTCCCCAAGTTAAGACTTTTGCCTGTGACCTTGCTAAAGGACCAGGAATACTTGGGTGAGATGGAAGACCTTTGAGTAGGAGGTCCTAGCTATGCAGAGGACATGGGTCTAAACTAAGGAACACATGAGAGAGCAAGGAAATTGAGGCAAGGGTACTTACTGGGCTTATTACTTTGCCCAGACCATGTATTTCTTATAGTTCTTGGCAAAGCAGTCTTGTGAGATTCAGGTGACACTTCTCTGTATGGGCCTTTGTGACTGGACATATATGTTTGTTTACACCTATAACACATCCAAGAAGTTAATTGTAAGCCAAAAAAAAAATGCATCTCAATCTTGTGTTTGGGGATGGAGTGTCTTTAGGTTACTACAGAGCAGGGACTTGGGAGGTGATGTCAGTGCAATGGTTTCCTAACTGGTGGCCATTTGAATGGTGCAATGCTTCAAAAAAAAATAGGTGTCTTTAGTCTGGCTCTGAACTCTGACTTCCAGTCAATGCATCTTATGGTACTATTTGCTACTAGCTTAATTATTAATGTCAGGAGTCTTTCCTGTATGGAGCTTGTTAAGAGACCGTTATCGGGTCTTCTCACATGTTTATCTTGTGTGATGGAATGAAGGTAGGCTTTCCAATCCTCAAGTCATCATCTTATCCTTCTACCTTCTTTCTTGAAGCATGAATACCAGCAGATAATCCACTGCCTTGCAACTGAGAAAGGGAAAAGTGAAGAGAATTATTTATGAACTTTTTCATTTTCACCATTGAATTTGTCTTTTCCTTTCAGACAGGACTCTGGGAATTTGGATAATACTAGACTTCAGCTAGAAATATCCATGGTTCTTAGATTTATTCATGTCTCTGTGTGATGCAACGCAGATATGCTTTTCTATGGATATTTTTAAAAGTGGGTAGGCCCTTCCTCCTAGAGGTAGGAGCTGTCTGTGTCTATTTAGCGTCTTAAAAGATCCTGGTCCTTCACAGAACTTTAGTTGAATGTTTTTGGGAAGGGCTAATCGAATCAGCTGCTTTTGGCATTAAATCTCAGTGCTTTGAATCAACCTTTCCCCCCACCAGGAAATGTAGTCTCATCATTCAGTAGCTACATCATCAGCATTACTCCGAATGAGAAAGGAGCTTAAGTTAAATGCCTGAAGAAGCTACTGTGACTTTTCCCTTCACGATACATCTCTGTGGTGTGGTGCAGTGCTGTGCAAAGATATTCTTATTTCCATGTGGAGTGCCACTGAAGTCAGCAGTTGTGTACTTACAGACTGTTTGGAGCATCAGTCCTCGGCTTTGGTGGTTAAAACATATAGATACTTCACTATAGCCTAGGCTAAAGATAGATTGATTTGGGTTTGGTATGTGCATAATGATGCAGCTAGACTCCATTCTTCCAAATTCTTCCACATTTACATGTTTCTCTGTTTGCCAGTGTCATCTACAAGAGAAACACACTGAAGTGACTGCAGAGCGTGAAAATATTACAGATGTATGTCAATTTTCTATTGTAAAGCTTTCACACATTATGTGGTGTGTATTTGGGGGAAAAAAAGGTATTGTGATTTAAGGCCTATCCATTTAAATTAAATTGCTGGGGGAAAGAAGAAAGGAATTGAGAATGCAAAACTAGAATTGGCTTTTCTGGAGCTCTTCTGAGCTGGAATGTGTAGCAGCAATATGATACCTGGAGCACAGAATTGCTATGATCTTCCTTGTTGAAGGAGAGGAGTTTAATCCAAAATATCTCTCATGAATGTCACAAAAGTCGCATTTACTATTCTGGTATATTGTCATGAATGTGCCTTAGATGCAAAAATTATATTTGATCTCTCTACTTTCTTTGCAGATTCACTGTAGTGGGAGTAGGATCAGGCTTTCATTAGATAGTTTGTTCTGCACTCTGTCTATCTGTCTGCACCTCCCTCTCTTGCTCTCTCTTTAATCTTTCAGAGCAATTTTCTCTCTTCCTGCAGGGGTGATTGAAATGATCCTTTGAAGCAACCAGCTTTGACATTTGGAGAAAAAAAAAATTCAAAAATGAAAGGATGCTCTAATTAAGCAAAACATCAGTTAAAGCTCAAGCTAAAATATAAGATTCTGATCAGTTCTTTCATGTATGCTTGAAAACTGCACCATGTTAGCAACGGGGCTCATTAGAGGGTGCTTACAGGAGCTCCAGATTATCAAGCAGAGACACCCATGGGTGATATCAGAGTCTGCCTGTAGAAAATTAAATGTTAACAACCCTTCACATAATACATGTTGGAACCTACTGCCCAAGCAGTTCACTTTTCTTTACACTGGGGCTATGAAATGTTGTTCCAGAAGTGAAATGTGGCTCAAAAGGGTGTGAGCCCCATTCCTCACTCTTGGTTTTCCCAAGTACTGGGTTCTCTGGGTCCAGGCATTTGCACGTGTGCTTAATCATACCTGTGTGATTTATCACTTATATGGCAAGATTAAGAAGAAGATCTTTTCAAGGCCATGTCTTTTGTTCTTCCACAGTAGTGTCACTGTCGTAGGTGTACGGTAGGTTGAAGAAGTTCTGAAAGGACAAGCTTCACCTTGTATCCCCAGGTCTTCTGGCCACCTGATATCGAAGATGAACTTGGATGTTGTGAGAGCTGAGGCTGGCACTTCTACACACAAATGAGCTCACAGCTCATTGTTTCAGCTGTAATGCCTTTTTTGCTAAGACAGCAGTTAGTTTTCTCATGCAAATGACACACGGGATACGATGAGGAGATGTTCTGAGTTTACCCTCAGAGAGGTTCTCCATGAGGCAGGGCTGGGGAAGGTGTTGGGGGTCAGTGGGTTCAGCCCCACGGTGCCTCAGCCAGCCAGTTCACAGAATCCACTTCATAACAGTAGTGAGACTCAGCTTAAAAGTGAAGAATTGTGGCATGCCCACACACCGCCCCTTGAAAAGCTGTTTAAGTGGAATGATATAAATCGTCTGCATTGTTCTACTCGCTTTTCTTTTTTTGCTGAGTCGAGGAGTAATTCCCCACAGTGAGGCTGTGTGCTGCCGAGGTTGTGTTTTTGTTTTTTTTTCTGAAGCTTTCTCAATATACTTAGTGTTGTCGGGCAAAAAGGCTAGAGGAGCAAGGTGGGCAGAACTCAGAAAGCTCCAAGGTTTCAGCCTCTTAGGGTTTTGGGTGAGCCCAATTCCTGGCATGGATGGTTTTCATTTAGCCATAGGCTTTTCTTTGCTCTAAGCCCATGGACAGTTATATGTATCCTTAAAAGTACTACCACAAGCCCTCCTGCTGAGAGCTGCACACCCACAGAAGGCAAAATGGATGAAACAGGCACAGGAGGAAGATGTCAGCACTTTGGCAGGGTTGGGAGTTTAATGCTTGCATTAATAATGTGCTAGTGCAGGAGAAACAAATTTTCAGAACTGGTTGCATATTAGGGTGGGACTATGGTGTGAAGTCTTCTCCCTGCAAGAATCCACAGCATTTTATCACCAAGGGGGTGCCCCTGGGGTGCAAGGTGCCCCTGGGGAACTGGGCGCCTTTAGCCTGTCTGTTTCAGATGGTTCTCTCCAGTTTTTGCTGACCTTGCCTGGTTTACAGCATGGGTATAATGCTCTCTTCCCCATGGGTGCAGAAGGAGTCTAGTCATCTTAGAAAGACACCCAAGCATTAAGAGGACAGCCCAAGCACACATGCTAATGGGTTCTTGTGTCTTCTTGTTCTTTGAAGGGCACCTTGCAGAAGTCCCACTGCTGGGGCTGAACAAGAACCTCTTCCCTTGGGCAACAGGAACTGTTTATAGACAGAGATGCTTTTCTGGGGACAACAGTCTGGAGAATTCCTGACCACCCTGGCCAATCTCAATTTCAACATGAGACAGCACATGTGTATGTGGAACAGCTTCTACCTGCTTATTAGTGGCAGTTATCATTGTGATGATCTGGAGGTCTTCATCGTGTAGTTAAGAGTTGGGAAAGATGTGGCTGCCTGGATGGGAATTATTTCCTCATGGACAAGTACAGCATAGGTTAAAGGGGGGGGAAAAAAAAAAGGTGTTTCTTGAAAAAAAAAAAAAAAAAGGGCTCTGAATTACTAAAATTTTGAACTGTTGGCAGAACAAGGGAGAGCCTGTTCTTTATTCCTTCAGTCATCAGGCTTTTGTTGGCAATTATTTTGGCATGCATAACACACACTGTGGCCATACATTTCTGCAACCTCTTGGAAAAAAAAAGAGGATTGTGCTGGTGTTTGGTTCTGCAGCTTTCTCTGATGCCCAACAGGACAGAAAATAAGATCTAATAGAGTAAGTTTTGTGTTCCTTTACTTTTTAATACAGAACAGTTATCAGCAGTAGATACGGTAATACCATTTTAAAGTTGACTCCTTTGATAGCTTCAATCAGATCTGACAAGGAGTCTGTTGCCAACAGATATTTGTCGGGGCTTCTTGGCTAAAGCATCTTCCCAATCTTTTGACAAATTCAGTGTCTCAACACTGTGAATCTCACACCCACCACCCCCCAAAATACTGTCAGAGCAAGTGGCTTTCTTTAGAAGTGTCCTCTTTCCAAGTTTTGCACCCTGAAAGTTCCCCTTCGGATTTACTAAGTCTAGCTTGTGGGAGGAGGAGGAGGATCTGGTGATGTCTTCTTATCTTCGTCTGCAGCATATCAGTTGTTTCTGCCCTGCAGACCTGATGTACAGCCTGTACTCATGAGGTGGAAAGCGAGTCTCTCGGTGCCGGTCCTGTGAGCAGGACCTTGTGCTGGGTCACCTGCGTCACTACCACAAGCAAAGCCCAGGAAGTCCCATCGTGTCACCAGATCTCCTGGCACAGTTCAGAGGGTAACAAATATTAATTGCCATCTGCTGACTAATGGCTGTCCGTGACAGATAGTATCTGCTTAGCTTGTTCTCGCTTCGCGGATTATCTCCCTGTAAGAAGAGAGTAGCTGGGACAAGAGACCTCTGTAAGGAGAAGGGATGCTCCTTCCCTTAGGGAGCAATTGAATCTGCCCAAGGGAAAGACATCCAGATTACAGGGTGGATCAGAGGAAGCAGCAGCAAGGCTTTTTAGCAAGGCAGCAATTTGCAGCACAGTGAGGAGGTAAGAGACTGCTGAGAGATGCAGTGAGCATGCTTTGAGCTCTGATGTAAGACAAAAAATTCCTTACAGAACCAGGGAGACTCTGCAGACACTTGCAACCCACTAAAAAACTCCAAAATATAGGATACAATGGGTAGGGGGAGATTTATTTATAAGCCTTTTAAACTATTCCTCTATCTTACCTACTGTTGTATCTAATCACTTGTCATCTTCTGATCTAAAAAATTCAAGTCAGGGCTTTCATCTAATAAAGACTGGTTTTTTTCTAAATTTGAACACCTCCTAGGTTGTCTTTGAGGTGCTCCCTGTGAAAGAAAAGGCCTTGATTTGTATCAAAGCTTGGACTAGCCTGGGATTCCATCTCACAATCTGGGTGGTTTTCATAAAATGGGCTGGCAATCTGACCTGATTTGAACTGAATCATCGCAGTAGCAAAAAAAACGTTATACAATATCACTCTGAAACTCTTCAGTGGGTTTGTAGCTGGTCTAACCAGTCTTTTGCATCATGGAATCTTCCCCTACGTATTATTCATTAAACAAAGGTATTTATTAGAGCAGAAACTGCAGCACGTGGCATAGATAACATCTCTAGTGCAGGGGGAGAAAGCTCTAACCATTCTTCAAAACACACCTTGCTCTTGTGTGAATGGCAGGTAATGCTCCTTCAGTGGCAGAGACAACGTGTTCCTGAGGAGTACCCAGAGGATGTCCCCCGATGGGGCAGTTGGGAGCCAGCAAATGCCCTACTACTGCTTCTACCCACCTCGTTCATCTGTGACTGATGCTCATAGTATGCTTTTCTACCTTGTTTTTCTGCATGTTCCAGGCAGCAGGTTTCTAGATGCTCCTGAGGGGCAGCCTTTTAAATCTGTGCCTCTCACTTTTTTCTTTTTAATATTTTTTTTTTATTTTGTGGGTTCCTGAGTGTCTCTGATTTTTAAGGGCTCTACACAAAGGTACAAAGGAAAAAAGCCATCCTGCTGGCATGTGGGCTTACATTTGGCATGTAGGAGGCTGTAGAGCCAACTTGGAAGGCTTTACAATTGCACAGCTAAAAGGAGATTGAAACCCTCACTTTAGCTGAAAGCAGAAAGCAGTATTATACTTGGACCTGTGTATGTTTTGGCTGCCTGATAATGGCTGTATCAGAGCAAAGGCCTTCTCCAAAGGAGCTGAACTACATCGGCCGTGTTTACCATTCTGGTGGCACACAAGCTTTGCTTCCAGTTATTTCACAGGTTATTTGTCTTTTTGTATTGGTGAGTTTTTTTTCTCTTTTAAATTTCCTTGAAGGGTCTCTCTTCAAGGCATCAACAAGAAAAACTCCTTAATGAGTGCACTTTGCTCCATGATCAAGGATATTTCTTTTCCACAGAACTGTTCTTTGGAAATGTTGTGATGTTTTGACCAGGGAGCTGAGTTCCTCGTGATAGGAAAGCTGTTTCTTAAGCAGGAGTGCTACACTCCTACATCTGTTCCTGTCCACACAGATATGCCACTTGACCTTTTCACTGAATTTCACTGAATTTTTAGAGTTGGAAGGGATCATAGAGATCATCTACTCCAACTCTCCTGCTGAAGCAGGATTGCCTATATTTGAAAATATAAAACTTGCAGACTTTGCATCTTGACTGAGTAGCAAACTATCTACTGACATTCTGTTTTATACAACAACCAACATCTTCAGCTACGCCCTAAAAGGGAGAATGCTCATGAACAGCTGGAATTTTTCCTGTCCCCAAATTACCAAAGTGAGCTGTACAAAGCTGACTGTAGTGATGCCTCACTGCCTGGTGTAGCCAGTAGAGACTGACAGCTTAAACTTGAGAAACTCCTAACCCATGGTGGTGGGTTGACACCACTTGTCCACCAAGCTGTTCTATCAACCCCCCTCCTCAGCAGAACAGGACAGGAAGGTATAACAAAAGGGTTGTGTGTCAAGATAAGGATGGGAGGGACCACTCACTAATTACTGTCATGGGCAAAAAAGGCTTGACTTGGGGAAAAATTGCTTTAATTTATTACCAATCAAATCAGAGTAGGATAATACTGAGGAAAATAATGAGAATTATGAGAGAAGAATTAAGAGAAGAATGACAAATAAAATCTTAAAAGCATCTTCTCCCCACCTATCCATTCTTCACTGGTTTAACTTCTCTCCCGAATTCTCTCCCTCCTCCCCTCCAGTGGAATGGGTGCATGGGGGATAGGGGTTGTGGTCAGTCCATCACATGCCTCTGCTGCTCCCTCCTCCTCAGGGGGAGCACCCCTCACACTCTTCCCCTGCTCTGTTGTGGGGTCCCTGCTATGGGACACAGTTCTCCATGAACTTATCCAACATGAGTCCTTCCCACAGACTGCAGTTCTTTATGAGCTGCTCCAGCATGTGTCCCTTCCATGGGGAGCAGTCCTTCAGGGACAGACTGCTCTAATGTGGGTCCCCCATGGGGCCGGAGGACCAGCCAGGAGCCTGCTCCAGCATGGGCTTCCCGTGGGGTCACAGCCTTCTTTAGCATGAGGTCCTCCATGATCTGTAGGTGGCTATCTCTTCCACTATTAACCTCCATGGGCTGTAGGGGGCCAGCCTGCCTCACCATGGTCTTCACCACAGGCTGCAGGGGAATCTCTGCTCGAAAGCCTGGAAGATCTCCTCCCCCTCCTTCTTCACTGCCCTTGGTGTCTGCAGAGTTGTTCTCACATATTCCCACTCTTCTCTTCTGGCTGCTGTTGCACAGGGGTTTTTTACCCTTTCTTAAATACGTTGTCAGTGAGGTGCTACCACTGTGCTGATGGGCTCAGTCTTGGCCAGCAGTGGGTCTGCCTTGGAGCCAGCTGGCATTGGCTCTATTGGACATGGGGGAAGCTTCTAGCAGCTTCTCACAGAACCCACCTCTGCAGCTACCAAAACCTTGCTATGCAAACCTGATACACCAACAAATATGTAAGGCTTAAGTTAATTTGTATTTGGATACATTAAGAGAGATCAAACATGTTTTTTATTATTTGGAAATAGGATATTCAGTTGGAGTCTTACAGAAATTTCATATCTTTTTTCTGGTAATTTTTTTGAAAGAACTGTTACAACAGTGGGTATAAGGGAGTAAATATGCATGAATTATCATGTTATTACTTTTAGTCTAGTATCGGATTTATAATGTTATTTATTAAAGACATTTTCGTATATGGATTTTAACAAAGACATTATTATTCCCTACAGCATTACCAGTGTGTTGCTATTAATATTTAAAATCTGTTACATAGGACTACTGTGAGTTTGATCTTCGGGGTATTAAAAACAGTACTTAAAAAAGAAAACAGACTCTCTTAAGGAAGAGCCTCAGCACTGTAATAAACAAATTGTTTAAAAAACACATCAGAAAATATGAAGTGAAAAATATTAAAGTGAAAATATTTTTGTAAGAACTTGAAATCCCTGTAAGTGATACATGTGGGTTCTTCAGCCAAACTTTTTTCCTTAAAGTCTCTGTGTCATTTCACACTTGCTTCTGAATGTCTCATTGTTCTGGGAAATTTAATCATGATAATTATGTACCATCTCTTCTTTGACGAAGACCTTTAGCGCTTAACAAACTTTTAATGATGATACGAGGTGTAAGAATCACATTTGCAATTGGGGAAATGCAGTCAGTGCTGGCATGGAGCGTGGCAACCATGCTTGGTAGCCAGGCAAATGCCCTACAGGAGTCACGGCCACAGAAGGAATAGCTGAGTTGGATCCGGTGGTGAAATAAAGAGCGGTCCCAATATATTCATAACCTAAAATCCTAGAAAGGGTGGACAGGGAAGTCCTGTAACCTAGTTCCCTGGACCAGAAAGGGTTACTGATTCAGAAGGGCAAGAGCAGGACAGCAAGAAACCACCTGTGTGGTTTCCTGCAGTACCTACAGCAAAGCAGCACAGCAACAGCTTTTCCAGATTGAAAATATTGTCCTCTTTTTGTTGTTTTGTTTTGAGGAAGTCATTGGATACTCTACGTGGCCAGGAGACTACCAGTGCCTGACGACCAGCAAGAGGCAGGGCCAACCTGGACCTCTGTGGAGCACAAGGTGGGTCTGAGAAGCAGAGGGACCGCTGCCCACTCTGAGCCCACTCACAGGGCAAGGGAGAGTGAGCTTCTGGTAGCCCTTGCCCAGCAGGGGTGGGAATAGGATGAGAGGGCAGCAATAGCTTCTTTGATAGATTCCTTTTGCTGGCGATTCTCATGTACTAGGGATGGAGTACTCCTGTGTTTCTTGTCCTCACTGTGCAGCTCCCTGATGCCCAACAGGAAGGTCACTGGGAAAAAGCCCATTTCTTTGCCCGGTTCACAGCAAACAATTCACACCAAATTGAATAGTTCCAAAGACAAGACAGGGACGGGTCCTCCCTCAAGCAGCCAAAGCCACAGATGTAGCTTTGCTCCTACAGAAGCTATGGGAGACCTACCTGCAAACTCAACAGTTGAATCAAAGCAGGAACATGTGTCCCTGGCATCCTGGACAGGCATTTTCCATCCTTGGGTGGAATATTGTATTGTATATTCTCTGGGCAGCCTCCCTGATTTGAATCAAAAGTTTTGGTCTGGATTTGCGACTCTTTTCCTAATGAAAGCTTAATTTGAAAATTCCCCAATCCTGATTAGTTTACAAGATAAGATAAAAGCAGGAGGAAGGATAGTCTCTCCCTCCACTCTGTGGTTCGTGGCCTTCTCAAATCTGGGATGGTGGGTTTGGGAGAGTGGGCTTCTGCCAGACATTAAACACACACCAGAGAGTGTGTGTTTAAGCAATGCTAAGTGTAAAAAGAGCAGAGATCCCAGACAGCATCTCTGCAGAGTACTGCAGTACTGCTCCCAGCAATCGGGCCCGGGGCTGACACCGCACTCAACCGCACCATCAAAGATGCTGGTTTTTTGAAATGTCAGCTGGACTGCAATTCCTCTTCCTTCACCGCTGACTGTCGAGATGAAATCTCTGGTTTATTTCATCTCTCCTCCAATGTCAGCCAGAACAACTCCCAAATAAAAAATACTTCTAATGTTCAAACCAGTTTGGTTTATGCTGAATCCTTGGTGGCAGCCATCTACTGCTGTACTTATTGTTAACTTACCAGAATGCTTGGAGATGTCTTAAGGTTGAAAAGTTCCTGGACCACCGAGAAGCAATATGAGATGGAAGATGGGGTGTCTAAGACACGTATCAGTGGTAGATCACTGATTTGCTACACACCTTTCAGCAACTCGTACCTGCTTTTACATCTATTTTGGTGTAAGTACGCTTCCATGTATTTTGGCATTTTATCTATCACAGCTGTTTTGCAAAATAACCACCAGTGTCTCAACTGGATGCTTTGAGAGAGCTAATTAATTGGTGTTAGTGAAGCATTTGGTATTCTTGGATAAAAGACACTACCGAAAACCAAATTATTACCCCTTATGTTGTAAATCAGTTTCCACCCCATTCCTGAACACCGGCTTTATCTAAGGCTGATAGCAAAACCCAACAAGCTCATTAAAAAAAAATGGTAAGATACAGTTGTCTGAAGGCATCCTTAATCCGAGAAGATCTTTCCTTTTCAGCCGAAAAAGATATCTACAGTGAAGAATTTCACTAGCCAAGGAACAATAAAGAAAAGGCTTCCTATGTCTAAGTTAAATAGATGGTAATTACTTTCTGACTAGAGAAGGAATGTGGGAAGAAGGCTGAGACAAGCATCCCACTTCTGAGCCACTTAAGCTACGAAGGAAGCCAAAGTCCTGTAGCTCCATTAAAAATCAGAAGTTAGAGGTCTTTATCACAGCTGTCTCATAGCTGAGAAAGTTATTTAATCCTCTACTTGTGCCTTGGCTGCCTAGCTAGGTTTCCTTTCTACTGCCTGCAACTGCACCTTATTACAGCTACAAGCCCTATTTAAAATTTTGTGATTATGGTTCATCTTCGCTTCCCCTGAGCTTCCCACCCTCAGCTCTTCTGACAGCACTCCCTGGTGTAATTTGGGGAGATGCAACAGGGGGGACATCGTAAAAACAAGCGCACAAACCGCGTGCAATCAAGTAAATCTGGCCTCGTAGTAATTTTAAGCAGGTGGTGAAAACTGATCTTTCTCTGTGCTCTTAACTTCGTTGTTTAGGAAAAATGACTGGTTGGTGAGACATTGTTCTTGCAGATGGAGGGAAATTTCTGCCTTCGGTAATATCTGTGGAATGAAGTTGCCGGGAGTGGACATGCTATGGCTTAACTGAGGACACTCTGGCAGCCGAACTCTTCAACCATGTGAGCTGGTACTTTTCCACAGCCTCTACCCAGTACCAGGACATCAACCTTTTTTCCATTAACTCATCCTTTCTGCAGCTCTGTGGTTTCCTGTGCTTGTCCTAGTGCAAATTTCCTTCCATCCACAACTTTGCTGTGCAGCTTTTTGCTTCAGGAGGCAAGAGCTTTGCCCTTGTTTTGATAACTGTGAACTGCAAAAAAAAAAAGGACTAACAGCTAAACGCCCTACATTTCCCAAAGCCCTACATATTCTTCCTGCTGCCACAGCTGAGATATCTAAAAAAACCTGCCACCTCAGCATACTAAGCACCAAGAAATGTTTGTTTAAAATTAACTTTACCAATCTCTTGTCTCTCCAGCAGCCTAAGAATATGAGCCCCGGAGTCTCCAGTAACACATGGATGATGCTGTTTCTCACAGAGCTGTCTCGGAGCTTGCCAGCCTGGCTCAGTATGGCTTATACAACTGCTCTCACCTCAGCCTTTACTGCTGACAGTAAGGTGATTAGCATCGTTGGCAGAGGTGGCCCTGGAAGGTGGCCCTTCCAAATCCTCCGGTTGATTTTTGACATTTAATCCAGGTCTCCTCGGTGACATCACCCGCAGGAGGAAAAAGGAGCTCAGGTAGAGATACTGCCTGTCCTGCTGGAAGCACGTTTTCAGGTAGGAACCAAAATCTGGCTCTGGGAAGGGAGGAACTGAAACACAAAGAATGGGACTGTTGTTTTGGCTTCTGCTGCCTTCCTGGGCGTGCTTTGATTGGTGATGTCTAGTTTCGTACAGGTACTAAAGAGGGCTTGCTTCCTTTTTGTGTCCTTTAAGACAGGTGAAAAACTAACAATTGGTTCCTCTGTACAGATAACTCTACAGTAGACTGTTTCACCCCCCTGGGCTATGGTTATAACACTCCTAGCCTGCTGCCTGATGCACTAATATCTGTATTGAACTGACGAGGAGCAATAAAATCAGTTGAGGCTTTCTCTGAACTGTTGCTGTCTCTGTAGAATCCTAGAATGGTTTGGGTTGGAAGGGACCTTAAAGATCATCGAGTTCCAACCCACCTGCCCAGGGCAGGGAGACCTCCCACTAGAGCAGGTTGCTCAAAGCCCCGTTAGCAGTGTAGCTACGTTGTACTAAACTCTGCCCATCACCTCTGGTACCTACCCTGGCTAGAAGTGCAGGTGCTCAGATTAGACCCCAGTAGGAAGCTGTTGCTGGTGATGTGGGGTCTTATTCCGAAGGAACTGGATGCATTTGGCTCTTAGCAAAGGATTTGAGCATATTCTGACTGATGTTATTCCATCTGGCACTAAGATTAATTTGAGTCTCCTTTGGTATTTTTTCCTGTTGTGAAAAAGCCAAGCATAGCTAAATATTTCTCACGCCAAGATACCGTATTGGGGTGATATTTCTGTAATGTTACCCAGAGTAATCGCAGATTAATAGGGCAAAATGAAGCTGTGGTCCCATAAGAAGTTCCTAACAGAAGGGGGTTTGTGCCCATGCTAGTTTTGGTGGAAATCAACTGGGCTGTAAAGGGTTACAAAGAAGTTGCTCGTTTGGCTGTAGCTATGATCCTGGTACTTATCATTATAGTCAATTGTTAAGTACCAATTCTCTCATTTTTATGCTTGATAGGGAGTATGTAGTTTTTAAAGCAAAGCGTTTGGAAAACTTCCAAAGAGAATGTGACCTGTAGGTTTTTGCTTTTTTAAGTAAATAAATGAATGTGTTTGAGGCTTCTGATGACAAATTCAGATACCAGTTCCTACCAAAAAAGCACTGCTTAATAGTGATTCTGTAACACTAATGGATCAAAGACCCAACTCGGGTTCCTTTGCTTATTAATTAATTACATTTTAATAATCTGGTTTAAATTTTCTAAAATCAAGACAATGTAAAAGAAAACAGACAGTGACAAAAATGTCTCTTCCCGGGGCTTTATTTTGTCCTAAAGACCTACTGTTTGAAAAAAATGCCAGATCTGGAGAAGAAATTGCTCCCTGATCCTCAGATTAACTCTTCTTTGCATTCAGGGACAAGGGCAAACAGGGACATTCCTTTCATTCCTCCACTGAAGGTTTTGAAGGGCAAAGTTGTCTTCCTCAGATTTCTGGGTCAGTTAAGCTGATGAGAAATCATGGCTTTCTTCTCAGCAGAGGTATAGTTTTATAGGTTACACGGCTCCCAGACTACTTAGTCATGAACTTGATTGTTTCAGCACTTAATCACAGGAGACACCATGTATAAATATTCAATGACAACTCGTGTACTGCTGTTGTTGCCCTCGCAATCAGAAAACAGGCAACGGTGTACTTTATTAATTGCTTTTCAAGTGGAACAATTTGCCCTGCGTACTACAAAGGAAGACTCCTTTGTATAATCCTCACTTCTCTCTTAGATTCCTTCATCTAGTGTTACCCCTCAAAACCATTAGAGCCCGAACACAAACTGGATCAAATCAGTACAGTAAGTCACTGACGTCCAGCTGGCTCTGAAACAGGAAGCAAACGAAGCACAAACAGCACCTGAGGTCAGAAGACCACGTATTTAGAAGCCTGTGGTACTGTGACATGGTGTTGTGACATTAACACCTGAACACGGCCACCACGTGAGCCTGCTTCTTGGCGCTGCCCTTCCCTCAGCTGAAGCAGGTAGGAAACCAAAGCAGCAGCCTGCCAGACACCCCAACCAAGCTACGATTTGATGTGGCTCGATGAAACCTCGGGTTGGAATTGATTTGTATAATGCTTCCTCTGGTTTGAATCCCCACGCAGGGTGGACTTTAAATCCCACAACTCAGATCAAAACTACAGACTGCAGGCCAGCAGTCGGAAGCCACCAAGTTTTGACTGATGTGCAGCCACAAAGCAAACTTCAGGAGGCCAGCTTGATGCTGCCCCCGCATGGGATGTCATGCTCCAGCCAAACCCTTGCCAAGGATCCCTGCACACCCGAGTCCCTGCTCAAGGTGGGATGCTTCCCAGTGGGCTTCCAGCTTCACTGGCACCAGCGGATCTGGTAGGGGCATCACTTCTCCTTTGAGAAATGGACCCCTTCGCTTGACACCTGTGGATGGGCTCCTTTGTACTCCTGCCTCCCTCCAGCTCCTGCCTCCCTCTGCACCCTTCCTGTAGGAACGGGACCAAGAAGGCCAACAGCCAAGAAAGCCAAGGAGGCCAACAGCATCCAGGCCTGTATCAGGAACAGTGTGGTGAGTAGGACCCGAGAGGTGATCGTCCCCCACTCGGCACTGGTGAGACCCCACCTCGAGTACTGTGTTCAGTTTTGGGGCCCCTACCACAAGAAAGACACTGAGGTGCTGGAGCAGGTCCAGAGAAGGGCAACGAAGCTGGTGAGGGGTCTGGAGCACCTCCAGAGGTGGGGCTGTTCAGTTGAGTTTGTTCAGTCTGGGGAAGAGGAGACTGAGGGGAGACCTTCTCGCTCTCTACAACTACCTGAAAGGAGGCTGGTAGAGAGGTGGGGGTTGGTCTCTTCTCCCAAGTCACAGATGACAGGACAAGGGGTAATGGCTTCAAGTTGTGCCAGAGGAGGTTCAGGTTAGATATTAGGAAATATTTCTTTTCTGAAAGGGCTGTCAGGCCTTGGAATGGGCTGCCCAGGGAGGTGGTTGAGGCACCATCCCTGGAGGTGTTCAAGAGATGAGTTGACCTGGTGCTTGGGGACATGGATGACTGTTGGGTTGGTGGTGTTTTGGGTGTAGTATGGGTTTGTGTGGGGTCTTGGGTTTTTTGTTTGTTTGTGGGTTGTGTGTGGGTTTCTTGGTTTTGTTTTGGTTTTGTTTGTTTGTTTCTCTTTTTTTGTTTGTTTTGTCATTGGTTGGACTAGATGATCTTAAAAGGTCCCTTCCAACCTAAAGGATTCTGTGAACCAGAGGTTTGAGTTGCTGCCCAGGTGCAGCTCCTTCTTCTTCCCCTCCACCAGCGACAGCTCGCTGGAGTGGGGAGCTGGGGGGGAGAGTGTCTCATCATAGAATCATTCAGGTTGGAAAAGACCCTCAGGGTCATCAAGTCTAACCATCTTCCCTACTCTACAAAGTTCTCCCCTATACCATAGCCCCCAACACCACATCTAAACAAATCTTAAACACATCCAGGGATGGTGACTCAACCACCTCCCTGGGCAGCCTATTCCAGTGTCTGACCACTCTTTCTGTGAAGAATTGTTTCCTAATGTCCAGTCAAAACCCACCTCAGTTGGAGCTTGAAGCCATTCCCTCATGTTCTATGGCTAATTACCTGTGAGAAGAGACCAGCACCAACCTCTCTAGTGTCCTTTCGAGCAGTTGTAGAGAGTGATGAGGTCTCACCTCATGACCCAACAACCCTTCAGCAGCCCCGGCACGGCCAGCGCTGGACCTGCTGCTGAGCCCCTGCTCCCAGGGGGGGGAGATGGGAGTCTTGGAGAGGGTCTTGAAGGGAGAGGAGGGGAGGGGAGTGGGAGGGGAATGGAGGGGAGGGGAACGGATGGGAGGGAAGGGAAGGGGAATGGAGGAGAATGGAGGGGAGGGGAGGGAAGGGAAGGGAGGGAAGGGAAGGGGAGAGGAATGGAGAGGAGGGGAGAGGAATGGAGGGAAGGGGAAGGCAGGGGAGGGGAATGGAGAGGAGGGGAGAGGAATGGAGGGGAGGCTCCGTCCCGCCCCGCCCCGCCCCGCCAGCGGCTCCCGCGGCCGCGCATTGTGCATCGCGCCGCTGCCCCGGGCGGCACCGCCGGTACCGGCCCCTCTGCGTTGCGGGGCCCACGGACGCGTCTCCCCACATCCCCTCTAACTCCCGGTTTCCATCCTGCCGGGCCGGGCCTCCGGTTCCTTCCCGCGGCGGCCGGGGTGGCGCACGGTGAGTGGGGGGGCGGCGGAGCGGTTTGCACCCCCGGCGGCTCCCTCTGGGGGAACCGGGCGCCGCCGCCGGGACCGTGCCCAACCCGGAGGAGGGGAAAGTGGGTCTGTCCCCCGTCCCCTCCCTCCCCGCACCCCACTCCCACGGCGGGGGTGCGGTGCCGGAGATGCGGGGAGCGGCCGCGGGGACCCCCCCCTTGGCACCCACGGGTGGGTGGGTGGGTGTCCGTGGGGAGGCGGCGGAGGAACGGTGTCTGAAGGGGGAGAGGGGGGGGCGCCCGGCTTCATTTATTCCCGTGAAATGATGTAAAAGAGGAGGCTCGCAGCCGTGCGGGTGATTTCTGTTAATTGCGGGCTCGGGGCCGGCAGCTTTTGCGGAGGGTTAAAGGCGGGTTTGGGCGGACGCTCATCTCCTTCTCCTTCCAGTCTGAAAGAGCCATCTCAGGCAACTGGAGTTGCCTCTCAATGCGATTCCCGGGGGTTGAGCTGCTGGAAGCCTCATTCACGCAAGTAGGATCTATATGCAAGGTTAGATTTTGGGAGGGGGTTGTTGTTTTTTGTTGGGTTTGGTTTTTTTCAGTGTGATTTTGCATGTTTCCACCACGAAGCATACGATCTGGGCTGGCTTTTGCAGAAGGTGGGTTTGGGTGCGCGTGGTCCCTCTTAATTTTGGCAGTAAAGATCTCTGGTGGCTTCGTTTTCCCCAGGACTCCACTCGGGTGGGTGCGTGCCAGCGTTTCGGCACCGTAGAAGCAACAAGAGAGACAGCCTTAGGAGAAAAAAAAAAAAAGATTAAAAAAAAAAATAAAAAAAGAAAGCTCAAGGAAACAGTTTAGCTCTTCTAATGTTCCCCGTTTCCAGCCTGCATACTTTTAAGCATTTTGTTTTAAGTGAGAGGAAAAGATCGGGTGGTTTTTTTCGCGTTTGCCGACAGGTTGAGTAATAATGGAAAGAGAGGTCTGAACTAAATTTCGATGCTTCGTTTAAAATCAACGCTTTTGGCTTTCTTCTGTCTCGCGCGCCTATTAGCTTTTGGGAGAAATGAAGATGGCTAGGTGGGGATTAGGCAGCTTTCTTACAATTTGAATAAAAGCAATAGTTCCGTGTAGGCCGGCTACGGGATAAAGGACACGTTGGGCATCTGGTGGGTAGTTGGATGTAGAGCTGTGGTGCTGCCTGGTGAAACTGGGCTTTGTTCATAACTTCTCCCCTCACCAAAACACTTCCTTCTGGGAGCCAGATGAACCTGCCCGTAGCCCCGGTTTCTCTGCGACCCTCTATTAATTTACGACTCGCTACGAAACATGTATTGACAGGGATTTCATATTTATGATATACACCATTGATTGAAGGACTTAATGCTTCCTCTTTCTTTTCCTCTTTAGTAATCTAATTAGGGGAAGACTCTGGGAGGAATACGGAATTAAGACACGTTCCCAGTGGATGCGCAGTAAAAAAAAGATGCTGCGAAGCAGACAGCGTAAGAGGAATTTCCAAAATTCCTCAGACAGAGCCAGATTTTGAGCACTCCTAGGCTTGTGTTCAGGCTCCACAGTAAATTGCTAGATTTTTGAGTCTTTCTTTTCAGCTTTCAAACTTTTGTATCCAGAGGTCTTTGGGGGATCTTGAGGGGAAATGCGTTTGTGAAAGCCAAGTCCTGAAGCTTCAACACTCAAGCCCCATGCACTTCAGAAAATCTGGTCCTTGGCTTACAGTCGTACCTCCCCCCATTTTCATTCTAAAGACATTTCCTTTTAATTTTTATGACAGAATTATAGTTATAAAAAGTAGCCACAATAAAGAAAGCCAGTAAAATTGCTTTAATTGTTAGGGGTTTTTTTTTAATGTAAAAGCCAGTGGGATTAGTGAACAGCTCCATAAATACACATGATAAAATGCAAGACTGGTAATGGAACTGTAAGTGGCACTTAATCTTTAAAGAAAAATAATAGGTAATGGCTAAAAATAGTATTTCCCGTTTCAACAATAGAGTTAAATATTGGAATGGATATTAACAGCAACAAGGTGGGTTGGTCCTGAGCTGGAGGCTCTGACCGTTTGTACCCACTGACCTTCTGGCTGCTTCCCTGTTTTCCTTTAAAGCATCACTACAGCACATGTGCCTGGTAATAAACCACAAATGTGAACTAAAAAGTTGTTCTTTAAAGGGAATATTGGAGCTTTTTTGCTGCATGGTAGTGGCACTATAATTTCTAGAACGTATTTCTGAGCGCAAACGGCAGAGCTGTTGTTCAGGTTGTACCAACATTTACCCAAGTGGTTGGTCCTGCAAATGGGCAAGAGCATCCTTGTACCAGAAGGTAAACAATTAGGTCCAGTTCTGATTGTTTAAGAGTGTTTGAAATGTTTTGAGATCACCACTATATAAATGCCTTCATATTAAGGTCAATGAAGATTTTGCCTCTCTGATAGCCCTGGCTGCATCCTCTCAAGGAACTGTTGAATTATGAGAGCTGGTAATTATCTGCCTGCGTCTGTGGCCTGGGACTCATTGACACTGAGCACAAAGAAGAGAAGAAAATGACAAATGCTTGTCCAGAAGCACATCCCTTGGGTGGTGTTTGCTTTCCTCTTGGTTTCTTAGGATAAGACTGGTGAGTTTGGGGTGTGGAGAAAACGATGATTAATTAACTAGTCCATCTCTAACCCTTGGAAGGTGGAGAATACTGTATGGGGGTGACTTAAGTGCTGTTATTCCCTGCTATTAAAGAAATTGCTTGCCTGCTCTATGTCTCAAGTTGGGAGTCGTAGGCGATTTTAAAGCATTATTTAAACTGTGGTTTAGGTCTCTTTAAGCAGAAGGCCCAGGGAAAGTCTTTAAATAGGAAAAAAAAAATAGGCAAAGATTTTCTTGTTTAAGCCTTTTGTTTAGTAGCTGCAAATGTGTGTATATGGGAGGGAGGAAAAGGGAGTCGAATGGAGCTGTGGTGCGAGGTAAAATTCTGATATTGTTCTCTCGTGCCACCCCGCAAATGCATTTGCATTTGAAATTTCCAGGCGAGCCAAACAGAGGGACCGGAGCAGAATGTGAAATGCAACCTGACAGCAAACTTGGAAAACACCATGTAGCGATGCCGGCTGTCCCCTGGCTCGGACAAGGGAGTTGAAGATTGTTTCTTGTAGTGATTTTGGACAGGCGCAGGGAGGTGGGGGGGGAAGAAAAGGGACATCAGTTTTAATTCCAAGCTGTTTTCGCTCAAAAGATGTTTACTTTCCGTCATGTTACTCTGCGAGTGCTGGGTACTGTAAACCCCAAATCCCTTCCTGCCCATCAGCCAGCCACAATGTCCTCCTTTGTGCCGCTCGGGCTGAAATTCAATCTGCTTGGGAGGCTGACGAGTGGTTGGGTGTGCAGTTGTCATCTGAAAGATATTGGGTGTCAGGAGGGAGGGACCTCCCTGGACCACCTCTGGTGTAAGCAGGCAAAGCAGCAGCTCTTTTGAGGGGGGAAACTTGGAGATGCGTCTCCTGCATAAATAAAATGTATTTGTGCTCGGTGGTGGCAGGATGTAGAAGCCGGGGTGATGCCAACCGAGGGAAGGACGTGAAAGGCATCAGAAGAGCTCGTGGCCTTGTACCTTTTCGTGTGTAAAACTTGGGTGTCTGCAGGTACTGGCAATGAATTCAGCCTCTGCAGGCAGTCCAACCCTGCAGAGCACTCTGAGGAGACAGACTGAGGGATGGGGATGGGAAAATGACGTGAATGGGAGGTTAACGTGTGTGTTGGGTGTGAAAGAGCACAGGCAAAATCACGGGGCTGAAACAAATCGAGGGCCTGTGGTGAGGCATGGCTCCAGCAGCCCAGTTGTCCGTGATAGCCTAGTTCTGAATGGGAGAACAGGCTTTACACGAGCAGTGTGGATGCATCTGCTTCCCTGGCTTAAATCTAGGATGCCTGCCCTTTGACAGTTTGAGAGGGAAGGGACTGATTTCTGAGGAATGATTAAAAATGCTTAATATAGACAGATTATCTAAGAAGCGAAGGTACCAACGGTGTCAGGTGTGGGTACTCAAGAGCTAATCTTGTAGCCTTTGCAGGAGGTTGCATCTGGACTTAATGGGCTGCAGAAGAGAAGATGACTTGAACATCAAAGAACAGCTTGTTGATGGAATGAATCTAAATAATCTTCCATGAAAAATGACAGTAGCACTGTTGTGTGGGGTTTTGTAAAGCTCATGGAGAGCCCTGGAAAGTGTCCTGCAGGGCTGGCAGCTCAGGGTCACATCTTCCCTGGTGGAACCGTGCCTGTGGATTAGGATGGAGGTTTTCAATACCAGGCTCTTGAGTTAGCATCTAAAGCATCTCCTATGCCTTTCCAGGCGTGCAGCGAGGGAGGATGGGAGGAGGGATGTGATGGAAGATGCTTTCCTGCAGTGAGCATAACAGGCTGGGCTAGAAATACTGCTTTTTGTGTTATTTTGTGTCCTTGAATCCACGTTCAATCCTCCTCTTGAGGAAAAGCTAGAATGGAGCAGGCTCGGGATGTTTTCCTGCTTTAAGTTCCAGCTGTTATCAGCAAAAAAAAACCCAGGGGATAGTGTTGGACAGTAGTTATCTCTTCCCTTTGCTGACTCCCGTAACACAACATTGAGTACTTCCTGAAATGTGAAGAGCAGCTTCAAAGGGGTGTGCAGTCCTGCTGAAGGCACAGGCGAAGGGCCATGATCCAAAATGCTCAGTCAGAGGAGGGACTGCTGCTTTGGATCAGCTCCAGCCGTTCTTCAGTCCAAGATCTCATGTTTGCTTATGTTTGGATTTAATCAATTTATTTGGGTTTAAGCTATTTTTTAGAACGCAGTTCCAAGAATATAAAGAGGTTGCAATTCTGAACTACATTAGTTTTATGGCATTGCTGTATCCTAGTGATTTATTGTCCTGTTCCTCTCTTCAGATATAAGGTGGGTCAATTAATTAAAAATCTGATTAAAGAGACCACTGGATAGTATCATGCCTCTCCAGAGTAGTTTGATGTCTTAACACGTAATCTTTCTTCTGCTGCATTACTTGTTGTAACTGAGAATAAACCAGAGTTTATGTAAATTAGACATGCTTTTACTGCAGAACAGGTGGAGTTATAAGTGCTCCAAGATGGTATGTTGTTGCTAGATAGGGAGGAATATTTTTATTCTGATTCATAGTGCCTGCTTTAAAAAATGGAGACAGTTTGACCGTTGTCAGCATGAATGGTTTATTGGATGGTAGGCATGGAAAAAAACATTGACAAACTTTTACAACATTGGCTTAAAGATAGCTCTCCCTTAATTAAATGTAACTTGAGTCCCCAAATTTCTTCATCTGGTGACTTGGTACTAGGTTTTAACTTTCTGCATTTGAAATGGAAAGTGAGAAGAAAAGAAGCTCTGAAATTTTGTTGTCTTGGTTGCGAAGGAGATCAGAAAGCTGAAAGAAGTTAAGCATTCTTCCAGAAAGTGCATTAACCCAGCTTGGATGTGCTCATCCAGCCCCTCTATATCCCAATACTGCTGGTTTTCTTTTCACTGGTATATCGGTCTTTCTTTCTGTAAAATATTCTGACAAGGTCCTCTCCAAGAAGAATGGAGGGCCACTCCTTTTCCTTGGATTGATTATATCCTGATCTAGAGAAATACCAGCAAACTGATTGAATTTGGTATTTTCATTGATTCCAAGGAGTAAATTAATTTCACATCTAATTGTCCCTGTAAGAGGAACACCCACTGTCGTCTGCATTAGTTTATAGATATGACTTGGGTTTATAGAATCAATTACTTTTTAAAGTATGGGCACTAAGGATTCACTCTTGACTGCTCTACTGGTAGTTACCATGACTTTGTGGCTATGGTTTTGCTTGTTTCTTTTGCTGGGTTTTGTGGTGGGGTTTTCTTCTTTTTGTTTTTAATTTATTTTAATTCTTGTTTGGAGGACTAGACAAAGGCTGCAGTCGGCAGGTTATGAGATTCAACAGATGATTGTGTTGGGTTGGCATAGCTCAATCTCTGCTCCTAAATAAGGCACCGTTCCTGGTGTAAGTTATCCTGTAGTGTATCCTATCAGTGAGGTCTGAACCAGTCCAATTCAAAGTGCCAGGAAAAAGACATTCTTGTGGTAACTCTGGCAGCCCTGAAGATAGAAAGTATTGGAAAATTTGAGAGAGCTTGTTCTCATAAAATACCCAAACTGGTTTTGTATAACTGAGAAGCAGCTTGTAAAGTTCAGATAAGAAGCCAGATGTTGGCCCAAACTTGTGAGACTCGCTTGCGTGGATCAAGTTTGGCATTACAGCATGCTTCCCAAATTAAATCTGTAATCTATAATTTCAGCATGAGTCGATTTTCCATTTTATTCTGTATGACTTCTGTTCACTTGCCATTATTAAACAATTTCCTGGAGATATTCAGGCTTAAGTACGTGTTTATATGACTACCAGAAGTGTCTGCAGTTACACAGACAGCACAGAAAACATTAATGCAGTTAGAATTTTTTCCCGTGTACAGCTCTGTGTATACCTTGTTATTACACAGTCATCAAGGGTTTCTCAATGTTTTCCAGAAGATTTAATTTGAAGAATGGTCCTAGCCGGGAACAGGATGCAAGGTTTATGCTTAGCACACTCATGTATAGGTAATTCCTCTTTCTTTGGCTTTTTTAGGGTCAAGTTGCTTGGATCGGTTCTTTTTACTCTGTTACTGGGAAAAGAGTATCCAAAAGAATATTTATTAGCTGATTTAAATTCAATTAACTTCATTTCCCTTTCATGGAGTTTTTAACAATGTTTGATGAGAGATGCAACTGAATTGCAGAGCTATTATTTCCCCCTGAATATGTCAAGGTCTTTCTTGAATTCCCATGAAGGTTTCTTAATCATTCACATTTTAATCCTGGCCCTCATAATTATTTTGCAGCATATGGAAAGTCCTGTAGATGCTAATTCTGGTAGCCTTTGTCATGCTTATTTAAGTCCAAGTAATTCCAGTCCCTCATTTATCTGCTGTTAGTATCTATTGGTGATTTGGATTTTTTTCCTGCCTTTAAACCTTTGGGTTGAGGAACTAAGACCACCCTGTGCCAGGCAGAGTACAAACACAAAGCAAAGTGCAGCCCCTGCCCTGCACGTTAATGTTTTCTTTTATTACTAAATTAGGGAGGTTCCTTTTAAATGATCTGTGCTGAGACCTCTCCAGACTCTCAGCTGCCACTTTAGCAGCTTTTAGGTATCCTAGAAAGTAAATCTCCAGTTTAAGGAAAACAACTTAAAACCGAGTACCACCATTTCAAAGACAAGCCTTGTGCTTGATGGAAGCTGTAAAAAAATGTATAAATTTTATAAAGCCTCCCTTTCATCTGTGTGCTTGGGCAAAAATATGATGCTCTCTCCTCTCTGCTTTGCTTTACTTTTCCTCATTTAGCAAATGGGCTGATGAAAGCTTTGGTGAAACGTGCCCTTCCCATTGTCTGTCTTGTTTGCTCGCTGCTTTCAGCAGCTTCTCTGTTCAGCGTTAAAACAACAGGAGAAGAAAATCACTGCTGAAAAATGAAGATACTCTCTCGTCATGTAATCCTGTGAAACAGGATGCTCCGCTTCCCCCAGAAATGGTCGAATCAGAGAGGATCCTCGTTGAGCCTAAAATCTGTGATGGCAAGAACGGCAAAGGGCACTTGCTGCCCTTTTGAAGGCTGCAGCCTGGAGTGTGGCTTTGTGGGCAGAGCCTGGGGATGTCGGAGGGTGGTTTAACTGAACTAGACTCTCCTCTCAGTATTCCTTGGTTTTCCTTCAGTTTCCTGTCCAGGCCCTCGTAGGTACAGAGACATGCATCGATGGGCGGGCAGAGACGCCATGTTTAACAGCTGGAGCAGGAAGGCAGATCCACCACTCTGCAGGTTTTGTGGCCTGTTCCTCCCTACCGCCCTCTAGAACCTTGTTTGGGGGAATTAAATGGAATATGACTCCCAGAAAGCTACGCCAGGCATTGTAAATGACGCCTTTCTCGCGCTGACACGGCCAGTGGGGAAGGCATCTCCAGACAGACCCTGGGTGGCTTCTGTGTGGTGATCCCATCACCAGCAGGTGCTCGGAGGGATGGATGTGGCTTTATGCTGCTGAGATGTATCCTTTAAGGCCCACGCTGTCATACAGAATTCGAGGAGTGGTATGTAGTGGTGAAGAGCAATGAAACAGCTGACACGTCTGTTGGAATTCCTACTCTTTCAGCCCAAGCTTTCCAAAGGCAGACATCTCTGGCAGAATCCTGAAGAGCTCAGAATGGGTTTTTATCCACAAGTCCTAATGAACAGTATTCATGTAACATGGGGCAGGATTCTCTGTCGTTTATTCTTTGGATATGACCCAACTCTCTATCACTGTATCATCCCTTAGAAAGTCTAGAGGCATGTTGTGGTTTGGGATGGCCGCAGTGATTAGGTGAACACCTCCTGGGGGTGCATGGAGAGCTTTGGCAACCACTGCTACTGCTTTGGCAGCTCCATGCATGGGGATCCCAGATAGAAGCACATAAAAGCCATTGTTTTGGTTCCCCCCACTGCCTTTTATTTTTTTTAAATTTCTGCATCCACAAGGATGATCAGAGGGATGGAGCACCTCCCCTATGAGGACAGGCTGAGAGAGCTGGGGTTGTTCAGCCTGGAGAAGAGAAGGCTCCGGGGAGACCTAATAGCGGCCTTTCAGTATCTGAAGGGAGCTACAGGAGAGCTGGGGAGGGACTCTTTACGAGGAAGTGTAGTGACAGGACAAGGGAAAAAGGTTTTAAATTGGAAGAGGGGAGATTTAGATTAGACACCAGAAAGAAATTCTTTGCTGTGAGGGTGGTGAGACACTGGAACAGGTTGCTCAGA